>JAWZYT010004871.1:72500-209827 GCA_034508575.1 Petrolisthes manimaculis
CAACACTATCACTACCAACAACACCATGGACACCAACTACATTACAATACAACAACATCCAATTTACACCACACTATAAATATTCCCTTCACATATTCCCTTCACACTATTCACTAAGGGGATAGTATGCTTTTGTTACACTGGAGTGCCTTGATTCCTCTAACGTTTTGCCAGGAAACAGGATTAGATAAACAAAAATAATGGTGTCCTGTTGATTGGAATAGTTTGGAGGAATCATGAGCTCCAGATTTAGCAACACTGTACTGCCCCCATAATTAAGGAGGTACTGTCACTACTGTGCCTAACCAATAGACCGGAGAGGAGACAGACAGGACTTACGGTGGTGACTGTATACCTCTCTACCTACTTTCTCCATTCACCACCGTCTACTTTCAGTCTCTCTTCCAGCCCATGACACCCAGGTAGCCTATCGGTTAGTGTTTTCATCTCATCAGTCCTTCTACTTTGATGGGTGGAGTATACAAATTCAATGCAACAACAACAACAACAACCAGTCATCACTTTATAAAGGCAAACTGTTTTCTTAATAACAACATTGAGAACATCCCAGTCAAAACCACACCTGGGGCAGGGAAAGCTTTTGTGTTGTGTATGTGTGCGTGTGTGTTTAGCGGTAGAATATCTCTCTCTCTCTCATCATCATCATCATTTGTCTACCTACCTCAATCTCTTCATACAAGTACCATGTGGACTGAGTGAGGGACCTGGTGAGACCCCATTGCACCTCCTCCTCCTCCTCCTCCTCTTCGTCATCTGTTTCCTCCCTGATGTTGCCCGTGTCGTAGTCATTAATGTAAATCTTGAGGGTCGACACATGCTTCATTTTTCTTGAGTTATTGTATGTCTGTAGTCAACTTTTCCTTCTGGTACTTTTACACTTGGTTCATTTTTCTTGAGTTATTGTATGTCGGTCTACTTTTCCTTGTGATAATTCTTTTTTAGATTTGCTTCATCTTTCTGTCAGCTGTCTATCAACCTTTTTCTTTTTAATTATTAAGCCCTATTTCATATATAACTTAGTTAGGCTACACAACATCTGGCGTCTGTGGTATTTTTCAGACTACAGCCATATGATTTTGTTCATGTATGTATGTATTCTAAGTCACGCACCAATAGTTAGTTAGTTCTGCACGCAACACCTTCCAATGAAACCGATTAGAGAAATTAATGTTGCGAAACTATACAGCTGTTTTGGTCCATGCGATAGATAAAAAAAATAACAATAATAATAATTTAAAAAAAAAAGGAAATGGGTGGCTGTTGGTGATGATGATGATGATGCATACTGGTTTATTTATAAGGTACAGGCTAATGGATGGTGGTTCACTTTCATTCATGTGATTCAACCCATGTAGGAAAAAATATCAACAAGACAAGTAAACAACAATGTTGCCTGGGGAAATACCAGATCTCCTCCACATTGTCTAGGCTATTTCTGGTGTGTGTTACAGCGAGGGAAGTACCACCACACTACGAGAAACTGCCGCTGCCTCAGTGTGTGTGTGTGGTTTTTCTTGCCCAGCGAGTGTCTAGACTATTTACGCCACCACCGGGGGTATTTATTTCATGTAGGGTATTTCCGCAGTATATTGTATTATTATAACGCCGTCTCCGGTATACAACCAATCAGCCACATACACCAAAACATGTACGGTTGATCACAGGAATTCTTACACAGGTTATATACATGGAAAGAAAGGTCATAATTCTGGGAGTAGGCTACTGCAACAAATGGTCTACCAAATGACTCGGTGATTAGTAAAACTACAAACTTAATAAAAAATATTGTACTGTAGTCCCGTATAGTCTTACATTTCCTCTGTTGTAAATACTAAAAAAAAAAAAACTTGTATACGAATATTTGAGACCAACTGTACAGAATAATATCGTCAAATTCATAAACAAACTGCCCAAGTCTATTTTGTCCTACTTATATATATTATTTAGTGACTGTCATAAGATGTAGCTTAGACAGGAATCCGAAAATGGACGACAAACAAACAAAGCAGGTATATTATTGTAATGAATGACCCCAATGTAGACTAATGGAAATGAAGAAATATATTATACACTGGGAAAAGAAGTAGGGGCAACTTTAGCTTTCCGGGATAACAGAACAAAGAGTTTTCATAATAACAATAATAAAGGAGAACGAATGACGCCGCAGTAAATTGTATGTAGAGGTGACGACACACACACACACACACAACATTGCGGCTCGACGATATTCTAAAACTAAATGAACAGTCTGTAGCTCATGTTGTCCCAGTTGTTTGTTTTCCACTTACTAAATACACAAATTATTTACAACACCAGCAAAATACTTTTCTGCAACTTATAAACACTGGAATCGACTTCAAACGACTGAAAGGTCCTCATTACTTTGAGGGGAAACGGTTCATTGTTTTTGATAAGTTCAGAAAAATTAATTAATATAAAAATGCACTATATATATATATATATATATATATATATATATATATATATATATATATATATATATATATATATATATATATATATATATATATATATAAACTAGGTAACGGAAACCAACAAACCAACTTCACACCTGCACTCACATCAACACACTACAAGTATCAAGCTTTTTCATCACAGGTGCGATACCATCTCTCCCTTCCTCCCTTTCTGCTTTACCTCTCCTCCCCCCCCCCTCCGTCTCTCTCTCTCCCTCTTTTCGTACCCCCAATAATCATCATTCCCTCAACCCCCCTCTTTACTGGCCTTTTACCTCCCTACCTCCTCTACCAAGGCTGTATACTATATTTCTATGGCAACAACAACACCAACACCACCACCGCTACTACTACCTCACCCTCCTCCCACGCCACTACTACCCCCACAACCCTCACAATACAACTACCACACACTACCCTCCATACATTTATTACCATCTATCCAATCGATCCCATTTTAACACACATACACACACACACACTCCTTGACAACCAACCATCAAATCAACACACACACACACAAACACACACTCTCCTTGACAACCAACCAACAAATCTGTCAATTTCACATTCCATTATATATATATATAGCTACAGACTCCTCAAAATTATGTTAGAAAATGAATTAGGCCTACAGTAGCTCAGTGGGCTAAGTAGGGGATCTGTTTTGTCACTTTTGTAGTTACCGAAAAGTGTTCACACCCTCATGTATTGCTGCCATGATTTTTAACACACCCTCACTGTATCGCACCACTGTAAGTTAATAATTAGGTAGCCTACGGTTGTTTCATTCACCAAATCAGTATTCAATGTGGTACGCTTCACATCAAGAGCACACACGAAGGGTAAATCACATCATTGACAGAGCTTCAAGAACGACGACACTGGCTGCTTGGCTGGTAACAGTGGTAAGATGCAAACACTCAATACCTTATAACATATACTGTAAACTATGCCTTTCCTTTATGGCACTACTGCCGTGATAGTTTATACGGTAACACTATCATGCATCACTATAAGGTTGTTTTATTTACCCACGCAGAGCAAAGAAGCACATCACAAAACACTGACAAGACAACGAATGAGACTAGCTGGCTGATACAGTGGCAGATACACGGGAGAATACGAGACATGAAAAGCAGATTAAGACGTACTGAACGGTGTGAATCATAATCAAAGTATAATCAGAGCACTGGGATAACTAACTCACTAAGGCGCGGACCGGTCAGATCATAATTATACGAAGGGCAAACACGTAAAAGTAATATCACATCACTACAATAACGATGAAAGAACACAAGAACACTACGGTAAGGTGGCTGGTAGGACAGGAGAAGTGTGTATGGTGATGTTTATACCAACAAGAGCACCAGTGGCACACCGGATGTCTAGGTATGAATCACTCACTCCCTCTCCCTTGTATCAGCACACCGTCACTACCACTACCATTACTAGTATTAAACCACCACTCCCACTAGTACTACTACTACTACTACCAACACCACTACTAACATCAGCACCACCTCACCAACACTGTCCCTCACAAACTACATATCTCTCTCTCACACACCTAAAATTTAAGTCCATTTCACCGAATAAAACCATATTAGAATTGGCACTATACGGGCACCACTATTCCTATAAAGTCCTTCGTAGAGAGAGAGAGAGAGAGAGAGAGATTTTGTTGTGTTATATGGCGCAAAGAGGGGAATAGCAAAATAATAGCGAGAGAAATGACAACCTCCCCAAACTATTATATTACATGGGAGAGGGTGAGGTGTGAGGATGGGAGACAAGAGGACGGGAAGGATGTAGCGGGGCAGCAGCAGGGTGATGATGCAGCTTGGGCGGGTTTTCGCGGCGAGGTGACCGCCAAATTCTCCCGCCATTTCCTCCCCCCTTAGCCGAAACCAAACGTAGGATAGAATTTTCTTTCTGTATCTCCCATTGGTGGAGTTATAATAAAATTCCCCTACTATATTGACTTATTGCTGGGCGTGTGATTGAATGACTGATCGACCTGAGTGAAGGAGTGACTGTCTAACTCACGGTATAATGACTAGTCTTTATACCGTGGTCTAACTACCGTATCTAACTCAATAATGACTGACCGAATACCTTGACTATTTAACAGCGATAATTAAAACAAACCAATTAGAATACAGTACTTCTATTTAATACAGTATAGATGAACCGATACCAAGTGAGACACACCTATTTATTTATCTATAAATTGACTGATATATTTCCACTAAAAGTTACTGGAGAGACAGAGTGACGATTCAGGGTGAGGTATTGAAGTATCTAGAGTCCTAGACAGTGGGTATAGCCTAATTTTCTTATAATACAAACCTACTCAAAGTGAAAGGTGGTATGTATTTAAATGACTGCCTAACATCAACGCAGAAATGAAGTTAAATGTTTCATTATCCACTGTGGTAAACCTTTTAACCCCTTACTCTGATTATGAGTCTGATATATTTTTTGTGAAAGCATGTTGTGACCTTTAGGGTTACACCACGCTTCAATGGAATAATCAAAACGTTATTCATTATCTCTTGTCTTTCAGCAGTGGACGTGTCAACTAAAAGGGATTTTCTTTTCAATTTAGGGATAGACATATGTACAATCACAATCAACAGTCCTGCATTAAGTACAGTATATCAAAGTGAATTATTTGAGTGAATCTTGTGAGACAATATTACAGACCAACAACTACAGTTAAAATATAATATTTCAGGGATATTTCATTCAAAGGTGTTATAGGCCTATTGGTTGTGAGTTTTGTGACTGTAGGCCTACCTACAGTAGTCACAAGTAGAAATTAGTTTTTCATCGATATTCTTGTTTTCTTCCCTTCACTTTTGACTATAATATTAAGCAATAATTTTCTTTTGGTAGGTACCGGTATTCCCAATTAAACTAACCCAAAATATATCCAGAAATTGCCTTCATCCAACTACTGTATGATATAATTACTTTGGTTAGGTTAGGTAAGATTATGGTAGGTATGGAATACAGGCCAAATAGGTTATTTCCACTGCAATACTATATTATGGTAATAACAATAAGGAATAACAGTTATTTAGAAAAAAAAAAAGGAAAATATAAAAGCAAATAATTATATTGTTGTAGTGTATGTTTGTAAGATCTGTACCAGTTCAGGTTTGGTTTGGTACAGGTACAGGTAGGTTGACAGGACTGTCACATTTACGTATCTCAACAGACAAGTAATAATTCAAGTCACTATTACTTTCAAATCGATATATCAATATATCGATATAACAAAGTGAGAGATTATAAATAGCTAATATACACTGTACAGTATTATATACCATACAATGACGAACATTGAGCTTAGAAATCATATAGGCCTACACAACCACAAACAAGGCTTTAATTAAAGACTGAGTTAAAATTAGCCAACAGTACAGTACTGTACAGCCAGGAATATAACCTTATGCAACATTAGGGTTACATTATACATATCAGGTCTGTTTTCCTATAAAATAAATCCTTCAACTTGGTGATTCCAACTCCAGATAAGAAAGCATCTGCACCAGGTACCCTATACACTGTATATAATAATTATCACCTTAGTTTATTACCTTCCCTGATAAAAAAAAAATGGTTACAAGTGACATTAAACTGACCATACAATATCCATTTTCACTACCAAAATGTATCAATATTGTAGATAATAAACATTGCAGAGAAGTATTGCAAATGAGAAATCATTAGCACAAAGCATACAAAATAATCCCAAACATATAATAATTATCTCTATGCTCCATAAATTTCAGTGCACTGCTCATACAACATTAATATGTACAGGCAATATTGTAGAAATGGGTGGGCGACCCCAAAGTGAAATCTCCACGACTATTCAACGGAACACATTTAAAAATATAACAAGATCTGTAACTACTACAGAGTATGAATGGTACTTTAAAAACAATATTGGGAGCATCAGTGCCATATGTCATCACTGGTGTAATAAATAAACTGGTAGTAATGGTAAAAGTAATGATAATAAAGACTAAATATGCGTCGAGTAAATGAGAATGGTTTCCATGCATCACCTATTATTAACACTTACCTCCGTGCTCATTCTCCTCTCCCTCGTCTCCTCACTCCCTTCTTCTTCATTCCTCTTGTCTTGAGTAATCCATCAAACAGCATAAATCTCATAAAAGCCCCACGTATTCACAAAAATTGACATAAAATCCCAGAGGTGACATGTTTTGCTGCACCTGTGATTCTTCACTGTTTAATGTACACTTACAAAAGCATTATCTTGAATCAGGGATAACTCGGAAAAAATTGAATTGATATTGTTTACTAAAATAATTCAATACAGTCGAAATTTATTTATCTAATGTACGCTCATGTGCATGTAAAGTACAGTGTACTAGTTGTAAAATATATTGATTTAATCTGTTTATACATTGAGCTAAAGAATAATTGGTAAAGTGGGATTACTTACAATCAATAGCATATTAATTTCTTCTGACTCTGCTATCTACATATTTCATCAATAATGTAATCCTTAAGTTAATTAGTAAAATGAAATATCCCACTAAAGCTCATTGCAATAAGGAGGAAAGTAAAGACAGTCCCAAGGAGGAGATAGATCATTTTCATGCTGTCAATTATGTTCCAACAATAATTCACAAGCTGTAAACAAACTAACAGGTGCTCAAATGTAGAGCTTATAATTACAGTATATTCATAATTGATGTCCTCTTATTTGATTATAGTTAATATAGGAGCTCGACTGTTAGGAATGAGACGAAAACTTTTAACTCACTTATCTGTCCCATAAAGATTAATTACAAAGGTAACGTGTAACCTTACGTGTTAGAGATTATTTAAGTATATATAACACTGATTATAGAGACTTACGAAGTTATGAGAGCTGCCACTCCAAAACTCGCCTTTTACAGTACATGATCCTCAAAGAAACTTGTTTTAAAAAATGAACAGCACAGGTCCCAGATTTTGTAATTTCCCGTCACACGAGTCTGTTTAACTATATACAGTAGTGTTTTGTACTGGAAAAATTGCGTTTTAGAAGGATCTTGGCGAATTCCATCTGAGTACTTTAAAATGTTAAATCAAAAGCAAATCCAATGCTTAGATATTCTTCTAATTTAAGCCGAGTATGGTTATCAATAATCCTGCAACCCCTTTGAATAACTTTGATTTGCGAATGAAAGATTACATAGATTTAATAAACTATTAAAAAACTCAGTTCTCTCATCATACAATCCATTCTGGGTAATGAGAATAATAAAAAAATGCTCTAACTTATATTGCCAAACAGCATGAAAACTCAAATATATACAATATAATCAATCAATATATAGCTCCAGTTACATATGTCATGATTAACCGACTCATCATAAAGTTACTAAAAATATTGAAAAATGAATACAGTAAGAGTCCCTCCCTATTTTTCTCAAATACACAAGATTAATCAGTCATCAATAACTTGAAATATTAAAAGCTTTAAGCAATTGTCATCTTTATTATGTTATTGTAACTCTCTGTAAAATACATAAATCATCACTTCAATAATATATCATTCTTCAATGGAAAAACTTAAGTACAATTTCATATAATTGTACTGTTCATGTAAAAAACGTTCATACTCACCTTATAAGATAATTTGTGAACAGAGAGCACAATAAACCACAACTAACAGCATCATTCATTGAAACAACTTTAAAAAGTACAGTACAGTATATACATACATATCCATTAAAAATAATATATATCTAAGGTAGGGCTCCAAGAACTGACGACAACTTCCACTTTTGTGACAAAATAAAAAGAAGCACTTCTACCTATGGTAGTATCATTAATATAAGAAGTACAGTCAGTCACAGCAAAAATCATACTGTACACATTTATACTCCCTTTTTAGTATCCTGGCAAAAATTTACCAATTCACTATAAAGTACTGTATTATGATCCAAAATACACTTTTTATAAGATCCCCATAAGAACTTAGTTCTGTAGTTTTTGTTTAATTGTCTTGGATTGTATTACATACAAAAATAGCCAAGAAATTCAATGAGGGAACTGGTACATTTTTGCCAGGTAAAACAATAGAGAAAAATTAGGCCTAGAGTGCTTTAGGTAGGTATTTTGAGGGATCCTTGCCATGAAGAGAACAGAATAGAACAGGATGATGTACAAGTACTGTATCTGATGCACATTATATCAATTTGATGACCCAGCAACTCCAACAATAAAACACTATTGATTATGCGGATAGTATTCCCCAGACATATGAAATAATTTTGCAGGAAGGAGGTGACATTAGTAATTCCTTCAAACTACAGTACTGTACTTACAAAACAAAGTTTGGAGAAATCAGCACCTCTCTATTACCCCCACATCAGAAGACCACTAAGCTTAACCAACAAAATCATATCCCCAAACACCAAATACAGGTAACCACCCTTATTCTAATGATACCACCATAAGCATCTCTTAAAACAAGATGAATACATTTGTACATTTTCTGTTCCCCAATTGGTCAGAAGTGTCTAAACCTGGTAACACTCAACATCCTATCCAACATCTATACAGTACAGTGGTCACATAGCAACAAAAAACCAACATCAATTTCAAGAGTGTTTTGGTAAAGGTAATTGTGTAATGTTATGACCCAATCTGGACTGAAACACTACAATTTTCCTGAATATTAAATGGTTTTCAAACTGATGTGGGTTTTCTTTGCCATTCTGCATTCACGGGATTGTGTATCTCATCAACTCCGGTGGTCGAGCGGTTATTTCATCCTTTATATTTTTTTGTGTGAAACTGATGGTAAATGTTCACAGCAGATACCGCATGATCTTTCATATGATTGGCTGATGTGACTTAATATCCGAGTGATGGTAGGCTTCCACTAACTACAAATAATCTTGATGACATTGGATGTAGATACAGTATTTACAATCAGTAATATGGACCACTGAACAAGTAAAGTGTTCTCTACACAATGGGTCATGTCTGTTTCACTGCTTGTTTTAGAGGATTTAGTAACTTTAAAGTCATTGTGTTACCCCGGTTAAAGCTCGTCTCCTAGGGGTGGAGTTGGTTGATTTGATTTAATAATATAAAAACTATCCAGTCATATAGTCTACAACTTTTGGCACTTTAGATGGTACAAGGAAATTAACAAATAAAGTGGCGTGGTTAAGATTCACATATCAGCCAATCACTAGCAAGATTTCAGTGATACTAGAGTGGAGATTCATCATCACTAAAAAGAAAACAACATGTACACACTTATTTGATACATCCTTAAAGTTATTTTTGAACTAAATGGTTGAACCTATCACCCCCCTGATTTGTACATCTTAGCTAAATAAACTAAATAGTCGATTCTATAAGTGAACCGACATGTACAGTCAGCCACAGGAATTTGTACACAGAGCATTGGTTATAAGCGATCTTTATTTTGCACATACATTAGGAATTGTTCTTCTAACTGATTCAAGTATGACCCAACTAACATTGCCATACACATTTGGTGTTAGGAGATTACTGTACTGTATTAAATTTTCTAGTTGTTACGAACCCTTCATGTCACAGTGGTGTATACGAATTCCTGAGGCCGACTGTCCACCATACTGTTGACAATATCTCCACATCACATATTACTTATTCTCATTTTTCACAATATCAAGTACAAAAATAAATTAAAAATCCAACAGTTTTACCTTTCAGGTTATTGTATTACCAAATCTTCTATTTTTAACACTCATCATTAAAACTGATCCAATGTTGACACCTTCCTTGCTCAAAGGAGCTTCCCATCATGGGCCTGGCCACAACTGTAACCACAGATAGTGATGTTATTTAAAGTGGGGAGGTCACTCCACTACAGAGGCCAACCCCTCCTTGTCCCTGGGAAACTAAGTGGTGGGGTTAATGTATCTAACATCAGAGGGCATTGTCATGTACTATGTGAATGAAGTATAGTAATCTTGTGCTGACACAGATGGTGTATGTGATGGTCATGAATGTGTTTGTTCTACAGCTGGGGGGGAGGGGGGAGGCCTGAAATTCCAAAATGTAAGAGACAGAAACATAACCCACAACCAGTCTTAGAGACAAAGAGGGATCTAGGCAATTATCATATCTCCAAACACCATCCTTTATATAAAAGCTAGTATAAAATCATTACACCATTGTACACATACAATAACTTAATAATTTAGTAATACCTTCTGCACTAGGCAATCACCATTAATTACTGTTGGCCCTCACTATAACACATAAGAAGTTCATACTACCTTTTATTAAACTCAGATCTACTATTAATATAACATCCTTCAAATGACAATGAACCATTTAAATCTCAGCAAACCAAACTTTTGGAGTACAGTACTAATAAGAGGAAATAAATGAAGAATACAGTTGCAAAGACAAACATAAGTTCATGTTATAGCAAGGGTCTACTGTATTTTTTAGACTGCAATAACATTAACTTCTTCACTCCAGTTAGCATTTAACAGCTACAGTTCACACTTCCAAAACCACCAAGGTACATTTCTCATCCCTGAATATCCCAGTAAAATTTTGTCATGCGACCTTGAATGAACACGGGGTAATTTCTTTGTTAAATATTAGATTCCTTAAAATTAACCCAAGAGGGACTGCTTAAACAAATTTACAGATGCTGAGATTTGCTTTGGATTTACTCTCTCAAGGTATTTAAAAATGGTTGAAAATGTAAGTAGGAGGGCAGTTGGTCTGGCTAGCTCAGTAAACTCTCTAAATCTGCCCCCATCCTGCTAAGGTCCCCCTCATCGTCACTCTCACCCCCATCATCACTGTCATCACTGGGCAGGTCACCCCCTTGTCTGAATATGACACTCGGTAGTTCGTCCTCGTTTTCCATCTCTTCATCATCATCATCATCATTGCCTTTGATTTTTTTTCTACTTGGCTGGTCATCATCATCTTCCTCTTCCTCTTCTTCCTCCTCTTCATCATCGTCCTCATTAGAATTCACGTTGTTCTCCGAGACATCACCTTCATCTTCATCTGTGTCATCTGCATACCATATGAAATTATATAAGTAATGGAAATAAATATAATTTTTTTATGTGTACTACTTAAGCAAAACTCTACTTAAAAAGAGTATAGTCATAAGACTCAAGTTATTTTCAGAATTGAATCAGTGCTTAGAACAAAGGCTTGTCAATGACTGTACACTATTTACCCAATAAGAAATTAATAATTGATACAAAAACAAATAAAAACATAACAATGCAAGAGATAATGCTATAGGATATCCCACTACAGACATAGATAGAAATGGGATAATTATTACATAATAGTATACAACTTTTATACCTTTCTCTGATCACCATCTTCTAATATTAAAAATTTAGCTAGAGGATACTGCTGGGCCCAGGCCCTAATAAAGTTGGTAATATAGAGATGATAAAAAGAAACATGGTCAATTGAAGGTGTCAGGAGTAAAGAAATGACCATAAAAACAAGTTTACTGAAGTAAGCTAAATAATCAGACAGTAATTATGAAAGAAAACTCTACTGTATATAGAGCAAGAGACATTACAATATGGTAAGTACTATGACTGATGCCAGAGAGATATTGATGTCACTGGAAAATCTTTACTGTCTAAAAGATAAAAGACTAACTACAGTACAATACAATGTTATAAAAATATGACTCTGACCATCATCATCACTGAGTATCTTCTCCACCTCGTCAGTCATGCTGGTGCGTTCAACTGAGCTGAAGTAAATGAGTGGGTTGACGTCCTCCAGTAGATTACCACTTGGCGTTCGAGTACGAGCGCTGGGGCCAGCACTCACCACTTCTGTTATCAGTGATCAGAAGGGCAAGTGTAGAAACATCATCATTATCTATTGTATCATTCAAGTTTTTATATTCTATTTACAAATTTTGGATGCTTACATTCCTATCTCAATGCACTCTTGAGTGGCATTTAATTTATACAAATAGTCTATAAAAACCCAGTATTACTGCATGCTAATGAAATGTACAGTACCTCCAACTTTCTTCATGTATGCATTCATCATCAAACAGTACATTTAATGTCCTTGTCCCCAATGTATATAGAAGGCTTACAATACATTGCCTCCTGGCTATGAAACCTAGAGGTTTTCCATGACACAGATATTGAGTATGATCCAACAGTGAGAGTGTACACTACTTGTCATGGCAGAAGGCGTTCGGACATCCCTACTCCTACGACCCTCAGGCTGTAACTTATTATGTGAGCGGCAAAGACTCCTTCACTTACTCGCCTCGGGCTGTAGAGTTGCCAAGTGTTAATTAATACTAAACACCTTAATATTATGAACGGACAAAGGCGGGGTAGGCCTTTGTCTCTCATAAATCAATAATTGCCTGAGGGTGGTAGGGGAATGGAGAGTGCAATGAAGTGTGAACTTGTCTGTCCACCATTCCTTCTTTTTCATATTACTATGGGTCCAAGAAAGCTCCTTAATGAGGCACAGACTGCAGCTTTTTGTGCACTCGCTAAAGAAAATACCGGTAAATCCAACAAAAAATTTGCAAAGATTACTGGTATAGCAGTAAGGACTGTCCAGCGCTGGATGAAGATGTAATGGGAGGGAGGGAGTGATGACATACCACCACTACTACACAAACCAGCAGGGCCTAAATTTACTCTTGGCCAGAGCACTTTGAGCCATATATGTAGGCAGCTTGAGGCTCAACCTCACAAAATAAGTAGGGAACGGTGCGGCGATATATGAAATGTAACCTTGGGTATCACTGTTGTCGTTTCGTGACAAGCCGTGTCTTACTTGTGCTCATTGTTCAGAGAGACTTTCTTTTGTTGCACAGTATAGTGACTGGGACTTTAATACGAGGAGGAAGGTGCTTTGGTCGGACAAGGCAATATTTTACGTTAATGATAATCAGAGAAACAGTATATCACAGAATCTAAAGCGATTCTCTTGACCCACGGTACACTACATACATCGTTAAGCACCCTGACTCATTAATGGTGTGGAGTTGTTTCTCCTATTAAGGTCAAAGCAAGTTAATATTTCTCCATAAGAATATTTGAATGAACCAAGAATTTTTTTTTAGCTCACTTTAGACAATTAGGATTGTGTGCATGCAAAAGTGTAGTGCAGATGTTTAGCCTATATGCAAAATGGTGAACACCATATCACACAGCGAAATTAATTACAGATTGATTTAATTTTTGTAATGTAACCCTTCTGAAACCTTGGCCAAGTAGTTCACTCGACTTGAACCCAATTGAAAATTTGTAGGCTTATATTAATTAAGCTTCGCCTTCAAGGCTGAAATACTTCCACTATTCAACGATTACAAGCCCCCATTTAAGATATTTGGGACAATATCAGCCCAGAATATATTTAACATCTTTCAGATTCACTCTCTAATAGACTTCAAGTGGTCAAGAATAATCAAGGATACCCTATCAACTACTAGGTTTGGTGAGGAGTTCCATTCAGGTGTATTTTCTATGCAATTAATCTGCTAAGCTCAGCGGGTTGTTTGTTGTGGTACCGCACCTTCAGCCATGACTAACACTGTACTGTATATACTCTGGTTTCAAAACTTACCCATGAAATTGAACGTTCAATATCCTTCATAATATCCTGAGGGTCAGGAAGCATACAATCTTATTGCAATGAATCAGAGGTTCACCTTGACAAGGATCTTTAAAATAACGACTACCTTCATTTTCCATATCATCCAGAGTGGAATCATGACCAGCTGGAGAGTCTGGTGTGCTGGGTTGTTGTATTGGCTCAGGAAAGTAACAGTGGTGAGGAGGCAGGCGTTGTATCTTGACCTCAGACTCCTTAGTAAGAGGGAACAGTTTCTCCTCCACTATCTCCCACCGCTCTGCACACTTCCACAGCCACGTGGGGGTCACAATCTGAGGATGGGTACAGTAAAGAAAAGAAAATTTCATGATAATGAAATATTCTATTGCTGATACACAGGATAATCCTATTTGCAAAACCAATGGTGATACATATCCTGGCACAGTATGTAATGGAGGAAACAAGACTTCAATTCATTACAACCAAATTACTTGCATTTTAATACAGTTGCAGATATCCATTTAACTATACATTAACTGGACATAACAGGCAAAAAACAGCACCATACAAGAAGAGGAGCCCTTTCTGATGTTTCACCTTTGACCTCAAGAAGTGGCAGCAAAATATCATCAATAAAACCTCCTCCTTTTATGGTACTCATTTTGTCTGGATTTTCATTCAGTCTATCCTTTGAAAAAAGCCAAATATGGTACCTTGATATACTTGTGCTTCTTGGCAGCATTGACCTTCTCGGTGTGTCTGTTGGCAGCCACAACGTGTGTAGTGTACCAGTCAGTGTCACCCTGATCATCACCTTTCCCACGAGGTCTCATCTTATCTGTCACTCTGGCCCCAAAGTTGGTTGCAATAAAATAGGCCTTGGATTCCCTTAACTTCATTTGCTGGGGAACTACTCCTGAGAATACAAGGTTTATGCCCTTCAGCACATCTTTGCGTATCCTTGGCACAATTCCTTTCAGGTCAGGGAGAGGCTCATCTTCCGTTGCCAACTCCTTCTTGTTGCCGTTACTATCCTTTACAAGCTTTTCCTTTTGCATGATATCATACTCTTTGAAGAATATGCCATGTATCTTTTCGAGTATGTCTTCTAGGTATAGAAGGTAGTCATCATCATCCACAACATCAAACACTTGACCTTCATTTCTTTTGTATTTAGATGAAGGCTTTTCAGATGTCTGCTGAATGCTTTCCAACTTTTTATTTTCAGTGACACTGTCCTCTTTTCTTTTACTAGACTCCGATTCTAAATTTTTTGTAGCTATTTCTTCTTTAGTTTCTATAGTGCTGTCAATTTCACTACTTATACTCTCACTTTGGGTACTCTGTTCATCACTTTCATCTGTAATTTTACTTTTATCAATTTCCTTTTCTGTTATGGAAGAACTTTCAGATTGATCAATACTATCATCTTTACTTTCCTCTGCCTCTCCTTCTATACATTCTTTTTCTTCTAAACTTTCACTTTGTGTTACCATGAGTTTACACTCATTTTCTTTCTCCCTGATGATGCTACTTTCTTTCACTTCACTTAAATTTTTTTTCTCTACCTTGCTGGCAGTATCTTCTGGCTCTACACCATTCTCTTTCTCTGTGTTTTCACACTTCTCATTATCATTATTATCACAACCGTCAGTTCTGCTGTCCCTTTTAGAAGATTCCTTTTCATCACCTTCAGAATCCGAGCTGTAGTTTTTCCCATCCTCTTCCTCCTCATTATTAGCTGAAGTAGAGTCAGGGTACCCTACAAAGATAATGAAGGATTATTGTAGTTACCAATATTGTACATTTATTTACAGAACAAACAGTTATGTGCATGCATGTGCTAACTCTAAATCTTATCATAGTCATTGCCTTACAGGTATGTATAAAAATTGTACTTGATTGTGTTGTCTTCATCTGCATTTCTCTCAATACTTACTGAGATCTTCTTTCCTGATTCGCCTGAAGTCAATGCCAGTGCGGTCATCATCCTCGTTCTTCTGCAAGCCTGAGGGAGCGTTGATGTCACCAGTGTGCCTGAAGAAGTGGTAGGGCACCACCTGCACTACGTTAGGGGCAAAGTTCCAGACGTCAGTGCGATCGTCAATGATGCACACCAGATTGTCTCCACATGGGAACAGGGAGCTGGGGAGTGTGTGATGGGAGTAATGATAGGAATTAGATGATGAATATTTGTGTCTGCATGGAAACAGGGAGCTGGTGAAATCAATAAAAAGTTTACAATAGAAGACTGTGCAAGATCAGAAAGACCTTCACAAAAAGTGAAGAGAGAGAGAGGAGGGACAATGGGCGAGATGAAAGGTCCGACATGGTGCCAACACCCTCCATATATTGCACACATTATAGTAGGCAAGGATGCTTGGTAAAAGTTTATGTGAATAATTTATGGGAATAATTTATTGGGAATAATTTGAGTTTAGGAATAATTAGTTCACAACATTTCAAGTGAACATCAAGTCACCCTTATCTCCCGATTTACTCTCATTATAAGAAAAATGCTGCAGGACTGAATATGGGTCAATCATGTGAATAATAAATAAAAGTGTCAAAATCTTACTCGAGGTTGGCCTTCTTGGACATAAGGTCAAGACATTCATTGCGTGAGAGGATGCGCTGCCCAAATAGTTTGCGGTCAGGGTCTAGGAAGTGAGCAATGTGGTGTGCGTACTCCCTCACCCCAAAGGTACTGATGTGTAGTTCATACAACCTTGACACCTTCTCTAGGAACTGGCGGGTATGTGGCCGCAGCCGGGCATGATACCAAGGCCCACCCTGGCTCAGCTGGAAGTGGTATACATCCTGCAATAAAAGAAACATCACTCATCTTTCAACCATATTCCCAGTTAAACCTCTAGTACCGGTACTAACACACGTGTCAAATCAAAGCAATTCTTTTTTCTATCAAATGCAACAATACTAGGAATACAAACATTTACATAGACCTTCCACAACTACAACTGTGAACATAAGTTACAATACTGCTATACTTTTAGATTAACAAGCCTGCTTATATGACATATCTCTACTAGGTACAGTCATTTGGCAATCTTGATAAGAATCCTATAAGATACACTGACCTCAGTATACAGACAATGATTAGAGAATCAAATAATACTAAACACAAGGAGCGCCAAATCATACAATATTTGGATGAAATAAGAGGGAAAGGCATTATATCTTAATACAGAACCTTGAGATCAGGAGGAATATTATCATTGGTGGTGTGGATGAGTGTCTGGTCAAGGTCCACCAACAGCACCAGTTTACGTTGTCTTAGTAGATTCCTGATGTCTTCTTGCCCCAGCTTTCGTGCTTCCTGTAGATGACAACGGCTGATTATATAAAGACATTTTATATCATCTACCATTATAATTTATGTTTTTAAACATGACCATAATGAACCAATTCTGGAATCTATATACCGGGTATCTATAAAAGTGGAACGACACTCACATTGCGTGCAATCTTGAGGTCTGGAACAGAATGGAGCATACTGACTGCTTGGTCTTTGGGGATATCCTTCTCTTCCAGTAACACACCGCAGTCACAGCAAATATTGCCCATCAAAGCAGTGTGTCCACAAGCCTTCACCTCAACGATGTAACTCCTGTACACAAAAATGACTTCATGATGTCTGTCACATATCACTGTAGAATGTCACATAGGCTATGGCTGTACAAATTCACTCCTATACACACACACAGACGACTGTACAAATTACACTGCAAATTCAGAAAGCAACCTTTTCAAAAGGATTCTCAAAAAAAAAAAAAAAAAAAAAAAAAAAAAAAAAAAAAAAAACACTAATTTCCTGAATTATTATCCCAACTCTATTACTTTATAACAAAATTTGGTGGATTGTACATGTTTTTGAAGTTTGGTGAATGTACATTTGTCAAACTTCATAAATATGTACAGTACAATCCAAAAATTGACAAAATGTATATAAGTTTTATTGATACAATCATTACTATACAATAAAATTCTCACAATGCTTTGAGCACACTTCATGGTATTTTGTGACATAAATAAAGCATAACTATACACACATAAAACATGACCATTATATGGTAAATTGGATGACTACAGATTCTTCCAAACTACTGTACCACACAATACAAATCCTCTTTTAGTTCAGTAACATTGTGTTTATACTGTAGTTTAAAGTACTTATTAGCCTTTCAGACTCTCCATGTAAAATAACTCACCCATCCACAATAACATCATCGACCTTGACCAGGACCTGCGTGATGATGCCGGAACTCTTAGCCTTGACGATGACCCTCTCTCCAGACTCCGATACAGCCTCACACAGCCTTCTCTTTGGGAATACATTGGTGCCCTTCCTTGTATAGATGTTGACAACCTGAAGATACATGGTAGTCAACAACTTGGTGGTGACCCTTGCTTCTCTTAAATCAAATTAATAACAAGTTAATCATGTTGACTGTTAGATATATATATATATATATATATATATCAAAATCGTTTAAATATCAGGCAGAAAAAGCCCCTCCTATATAACTTTACTATTGAACAATACACAATCCCGGTAAACCAATATGTTTTTTTAGTGCCCTTTCCTCAGTTTTGAAATATTTTGACACTCAATTCATTAGGAAATGTATTACTGGAATTTTGGAGATATCCCCTGCCTACTTATTTAATATTCTTGGGGGAGAGCATTGGGAATTGGGTGTTTTGGGTGGGTAAAAATGCATAAATTTAACATATAGGAATATAATTTGCACAGGTTGTCCTGATAGTAGCTTGCCCCAGTTAGGTCCCAATAGTCTGCCCCAGTTTGATTCCTGTAACATTTTGTTAGTCTGCCATAGTTGGGTCTCGGCACTTTGCCCTGATCCTAGTTAGGTTAGATTAGCTCAGGTTTGGTCTGGCTAATTCTAGAAGATATAATTAGAATATTAAATCTCATTTAGTAAGTGAAAATACATTAAAGTTTGGGTTTCCCAGTGTTTAACATTTATGGCTTGTTATTTGTACATCACTTCCCAATATAACAAATTAACATGTTTTCACACTGAACAAAACTTGTGATTCCTATTGCTCTCCCCAAAGATTGTTGGATGTGGAGTATCTCCAGATCATTGCCTAATGAAATGAAGGTATAAATCACTTTAAAGTCAATATACCGGTAATACACCATAAAAACACATTGGTTACCTTGATGGATGTATTGACTATGAGTAAAGTTATATCCCAACTCTAACATTGATATTTGTGCCAACACAATGTGTTGTATAGTAATAACAAACAATTAATACAACTCACTTTATAATTGGCTCCAGAACTTCTTGTCACCTCTACTTCCCTAAACACTTCTCGTGTTGGGAACATATTGGGTCACTGTGTAACGCCTTGTTACTGTGTAACTTAGTGAAGGTTAATGACAAATAAGTTTGTATTGGTCTAGTCTAGTCCATTTCTTCAGGTTATACATTGCATATAGTTTTATAGATACTGTAACTGGAATATAATCATGTGACTATGCCCAATCATATATATATATAAGGTTGACTGCTACAACTGCATCTGTGAGTCCCACAATATCCTAATTAGTTAAACTCAATAGTTACTATCAAACCATTGGCAAGTTAAAACCATTAATAATAATCCAACTACTGTACTAAAGTTAGCCATATACTATAACTTTAGCGTATGACCGTATTTAAATTCAACCCTAATACAGTACTAGCAAAGGAAACCACTAGTCAAAACTGATATTAGAGAAGGAAATAACTGTTATACACCCGATACATAATATGGTAAACAAAAAAACACTACTAAATATTAACCGCCAAAAGTAACAACAAAACCCAAAACAGGTATGGGGGGGGAGGAGGGACTGATTTAATATCTATTTAACCACAACGTATGGCTAACGCTAAATGAGAAATGATAAAAAGTAATGTCTACACCCGGTGGTAATGTCTTAGGTGTAATATAATGAATAATAAATAAATAAGGCTTATGTTTGGGTTTCCTTGCTGGGTTGTGTTTGTTTTGTTCTGAGGCGTAGAGCTGAATCCTTCATATCCACACTAGTTTATTTTGGGATTATTTTTTTCATGTCGTCGATATATATTACTGTCATTATTACAGAATAAATGCCTGTTTTCATTTAAAGCATGATTATTGTGAGATGGAAAACGCTTAACAGGTCATGTTATCAAAGTCAAGTTTGGCGGGAATAATTTTCACCATTTGAATTTGGTAATGAATGAATGAAGGCTCGCCACATATTATAAAACTATTGTACAGGACTTTACTTCCTCTAAGAAGACTGATTGGCCAGAAAGATATATATATATATATATATAATTACAAAGGTGACAAGAGAGTAATAATAAGTTAGCTAAATTATAGTGATCTCCAACCCTACATCAACACACTTAATGCCTGGTTCACCACAAACAGACTTAAAATAGCACCCACCAAGTCAACTGTAACTCTTCTCATCAACTAGAATGCTGACCACTGCTACACACAACACCTCACCATAAACAATACACCTATACCACACACACACAAAATACTACTGTACACATCTATGGCATTCAAACAACATACAGTATCACGGCCATCAAAAACAAATGCCAGCACATTTGGACACAACAAAGAAACCACAACCACAGTGTACTAACAATATATTTGATCAGTAATGGATCATGCAAGCCCCACCTTGGCCTAAAGATAATCACAGGCTGTACAGCTACAGACCACCTACACCATGAAACCAAAGTCCTCAAGATCAAGGATCACCTTGATATGAGAGGCACACAAACACTTGCAGCCTCCACAAACCCACACTACCCACTACATGCCAAGGAACATCAAAACAACACCCAGTACACGATACCATACATAAATACTATCACCACTTAATTAAACCCTGCCCACCCCAACCAATCTCCTGAAATATATCCATACTCAAATCACTCACCAATCAATCCAATCACTCAAGAACAACACTGAGCTGCTTGTATGACCTCCTGATATCCCCCCATGTAAATATCCATACTCAAATCACTCACCAATCCATCCAAACACTCAAGAACAACACACAGCTGTATGCACGACCTAGTATTCACCCATCTGAATTTTCTGTTCCCTGTGAGGACAGAGTCCATCCTGACCAGGCTGTGATGTGGCCACCACTCAGCCCTTCTGACATATCAGAAGAAGCTGGATGGAGACATTGTGAATGTTTGTCCAAGATGCAACACTGCACCCCATTCTATTAAACACATTATGGAAGACTGCAATACACACAACCACACTCACCAACAACACGATATAAACTCTCTGAGGGCAGTGTGGGAAAACCCAGCTCAGGCCAGGGCCTTCCTCAAAAGCTTGGGGCTGCTAAGCCAGACAGCTTGAGGAACTTCAACAACGGTGATCTCCAATGATATTTTAGTCTTTTAGTCTTAGTGAGTACTTTACCTGTAGGCGGTGAGGTGTATAATCATTAAGATTACCTACAGAAATGGAAATAATTTTTTTCCTTTTTTTTAAACATTCCATTATTCCCTATTACAGTACATACTACCTTAGTAAATATAAGCTGCCACTACTTACAAGATCACTTTATCAAAATATTAAAGAAAAACTAGATTTTGTATATCATATAATTTTTTTTTATTAAAATATTGAATAGTGTATGTACATTTATGATCAGCTTCAAAAACTGATTACTCAACTCCACTTCCACAACCCTAGTTTGGAGATACTGTACACTTATATTGTATCAATTAGAGATTATCTGATGCAAAGATATTATATTTGATGAGGACATTTTCTTGACCATTAACACTTTATTGTTTGTGCTTTGAAAGGTGAAATGGAAGATCTACAATCAAGTGCCCTATGCAGGATAAACCATTGATTAAATGATGACAATACAGTCGACACTATTAAATAATTATTAACAAAAGCCCAGTAGATCGCGTATACTGTAGTCTGTTTGTTAATAAATAACAAATGACTGTCAAGATATTTGGTAGTCTACTATGATGGATTGAGTATAAAGTGATTTAATAAGATGATTGTTTACTTTATACGCATCAAACAATATCAAGGATGTACTATTATTAGTTCAGTAGCCCTGCAATACTGCAATAAATTTAATGAGGGAGTCAGTTCATATTTGCTAGGTTAAAAATAATGGAGTATACAGTAGACTGGTGGTGAGGAGAGAGATGTGATGGTTTACATTCCACCAGTCACTTTCACTTTGGCTCCTGTCATGAAGCTGCTCTTGTCTGATAACAAGAATGCAATCACCTCTGCCAACTCTGAAAATCACAAACAAAATGAGTGACAGCATCCCTTCAGGCTTTTATATGCATACATTCAATATCAGTAGCCTAACTATGCTACCTTTTATACACATACACAAAACCACTACTTCTGACACCTCTATCACATACACACACACATAGAATATCAGTACCTCTGCTATTTCTTTTAACTTTCATACATACACATAATATCCTTTGACATATCTTTCTCGCAGAAACACACAATAATCACCAATACAGATTAAATTATAACACATTTCCATTTTGTGGAAGAGGGGAGATGCAATGCTGAAAAGCAATAGAAAGAAAAAACAAAGATTAATAAAAGGGCAATTGGTTCACTCGCAATCCACAATCCCTAGACCACCTGAGTTAAAGCCAAAGATCAGACGCAGGCAGATTCTGGATGACAGCCCACCCAAACCATCACGAGGCCACACACATTTTGAACCAATGGAGGCTTTGGGTGGACTGTCGTCTAGAAACAGCCTGCTTTAGATCTCGGGCATCGAATCAGGTGGGCTAGGGATTATGGATTGCGAGTGTGCATGGAATTAAACATGAATAACTATATGATAGCCTTTTTTTTACATAGCTTTACCTTCAGGCTGTCCAAAACGCTTGAGTGGAGTCATCATGAGAACTTTTTGCTTCACCTTTTCTGGGACTGTTTCCACCATGGCAGTCTGAGTGAAGCCTGGCATCACACAGTTGACACGCACTCCCAGCCTGTTGATGGTACACTGGGAATAAAGGAATGAAAAGGGCAAGAAGGATGGCTGTGCCTGTCCAGAAATTCCATATACTGTAAATGAGACTAAGAAGAGTGACAGCAAGCTAGGACAAGGGAATATGCAGCATATTGATTTTGATTACCGTAGATTGCATGTACAATATCTGTGTTTCTATAATACTTTTGTATATAGCACAATATTATACTTTTCTTTGAATATACAGGCACTATACTGTACTGTATGTGAATATCCAAGAATGAGATACTGGCACCAGTAGTCCGAATGAAGAAGAAAAATAATTATTACTGTTTTTAACTTAATAGATTATTAATTTATAAAATTTCTGTAACTAGTATTTCTAATAAAGTAGAAACATCATCATTACTGTTAAAGTCTCTATCATTATTGTTAGTATTACAGTATTATTATGGTACAATTATTATGAAAATACTGTATGAGAAACTTCACTTCAGGAGGATAAAATAACTATATTGTCACATCCTATAACACATCCTTTCTTATCTATGGATATATGTTATGGCAAGAGCTACAGTATAATGTACCATAATTAGAACATCTCTTTACTTTGCAAACTCAATAGCAGCAGTCTTGGTGAATGCCTCAACCCCGGCCTTGCTGGCAGAGTAATTTGCTTGTCCATAGTTTCCCTTGCTGCTGATGCTGGATACATTCACTACGGCACCATCTTTACCGCCGTGTTCCACCAAGGCTTTCACTGCTGCCTGGGTCACTAGGAATGTTCCCTATGGTGTCCGGTCTCAGAGTAAGTTGGTGGGTAAAAAAATAGATAAAGACCAACAATAAGCAAGGCTCATGATTATATAATATTATGTCATATTAATAATTACCGTATGCCTTAACTATACTTAGAATATTATTAAAGGTTAATTACCTGCAAACAGAAGTATAGTACTGCAATAATGTTCAACAGATTCCATCCATATACTGTAATACAGTATTGTAGTATCTTAATTTAAACTGATATTTTCAATTTCTCATAACATGGATTAACTATGCACTTTCACAACACTATAATACAGTATACATATATTTCTCTATGCTATTCCCTCCCTCACAAATTAGTCTACAAATCAGACCTGAACCCACCTTCAAATTAACATCAATGACATCTGTGAAGGCCCTTTCATTCATTTGTAAGATGGGGAAGTCTCGTGTAATACCGGCAACATTGGCCACCAAGGAGGGAGGTGCCTTGAATGTCTCTATGATACATTTGATCCCTGTCTCTACTGAGGACTTGTCTGACACATCCAGCTCCAGGGCCAAGTGACTTTTAGGGTCTGTAAAGAATTAGGTGTTTAGTTCATTAAAAGAAAATAAGCATCAAACTGGGACAAAAGTGTACTGACATGTTGCCTATAAATGCAGCAGTAACCTACAGTACAGTGGGTTTTTTTATCAAGATGAAAATTCACTGATTAATTTCTAAGTAATATGACTGTATATACAGCACCTGTACAACTTTTGTGTACACTCATGTATTAATACAGTAATTTGCTGATAAGTTACTAGATGTGTAAAATGATTGAAATGTCTTGAATTTACTGATTAAATTATAAAAATACTAGAGTAGTTGGCTCAATACTTAGCACTACTGTACTCTTGAAGTCAGCCAGTCCCATACCATCAAAGACAGATTCACCAAGGCCATTTCACAATGACACAGACCAAGGGACAAATGATCAACTACTGACAAGTCCTATAGCGCGGCATACGTAAGCAAAGCTATGGAAAGCGGGCAGTACATTACTTCTGATCTTGAAGAGCATGCACAATGATACAACAGAACAATGGTGAACCACCGGCAAGAATATTAACATTAAAAACAACACATCCAGCAACTTGAGATGGCAGTCAGCTGTTTAACTCCATACCGGAGAATATTATTCCATTAGAGGCAAAACAAAGGAGTTAAGACATTGCAGAAACAATACCTCAAAATTAACAGCAAATGCTTCTCAAATGTCAGCTAAGCATCAAATGTAACTCTCAGAATAACCAAATCCTCAGATCACCCTCAATACAGTCACATCAAGAATCAAAGGTGGCAATATTGGGTACACTGTGTAAGACCTAGAGATGACCATTGCCCTAGTCTTGCTAACATTCAACTTCATACTCCACAACCTGCACCAATCACTAATCTTTACCAGGTCATAATCTAATCACTGAGCAATAGAAATCCTGGCACCAGGGGTTGGCACAACAGCAATGAGGGTGGAATCATCTGCATAACCATAGATACAGTATACAGCAGGAACAATAAGAGCCCTAAGACACTACTTTGGGGCACTCCAGTTAACAGTTCATTACAATCACTCACTACTGAGAGAGTTGACAGTTTCCTGGGCAGAGGTTGAAACTCTATCAGCAGCGACCACCCTTGCGCCATCCCTGGCCAAGAGTCGACACAGTGCTCGCCCAATGCCATTACCACCACCTGCAACACAATAAACCATTAACACCTGCTTCACAAAAATATGGTAAAATTGGGTTAGCTTACATAGGAATCAATTAGATTATTTTAATTAAAAATGAAGGTAAAAATTGAAACTTTTTTGGATAATCCATTATTCCCTTTTTAATGTTGAAATATAAGTGGTATAGTGCATTTTGACCATATTTAATTTCCCACCCCCTAAGAGACAAGTAAATATATTATATATGCAAATATTGTAATAAATAATTATTGGGGAAGGTGGTGGCAGAGTGGATACAACAACGGACTGGAAACATCAAAGGCCCGGGTTCGAGTCCATGCCAAAATGTCTGGGGGTTTTCCGAGATGATCTGATGGTTCTTGCTGTCCGTCAAGTATCCTGGCTACGCCGAGACGTCAAGAAAATACCCCCTACATTGTCTTGAACTCATAATATAGAAGATGCTCGACCTTATTCCAAGATGCTGTGAATGAAATTGTAGCTGCCCTCTCCTGATAATGACCTGTATAAATAAAGATGTTGTCATCTAGTGGGACAAAAGAGAAGCTACCAACACCACGGAACACCACTGTCTCATCTAGTGCGACACCCTATAATCTCGGGGCCTCACAAGAGTTAACGGGCTTCTGACAACCTACAATCCCGAGGTTGAGGTAAAAAAAAAAAATGAAAATGAATTTTTTTTTTAGGGTTAGACTGACATATACTGTACTTGCATGCTCTAATGTCAGACAAACATAGAGGGGTGAATCAAACATGGTCTAAATGCATAGTCACACTCAGAAATGACTTCATAATGCAAACAAAACTAATAAAAAAAATATAAAGGATATTAGTACGTAACTTCATTTCCTGTAGCTCTTCTTAACTATTACAAAAAATGGAGTAAATTCTCAATATAAACATTGACGAAAAAAAGTAACGGTAAAATTTTAAAGAAGTACTGTATTGAGTTCACTATATTGTATATTTCAGTATCATTACCCACTATTTTGGACGATTACAAGACACTTTTCATCTATGGTGTTTATCTCGGGTTTTTGAGATATGCACCGTTTTACAAGCATAATTTGGAAACTAGTCTGACCTAACCTGACCTAACCTAACCTAAACCACAACAGACTACCGGAACCTAACATGGGCAAACTATTGGGATATAACCCTAGTAAAGTACAGGAAATGATCGGAGCAAAATACTGGGGCCTAACTTAAACATCTTGGAACTGGGGCATTTGCGGACAAAATGCCAAGGAAGAAAAGGTAAATATTGAAAGAATTACCGTTATTGAGTACAGATTTTCTACCTTCATTACCCATTTATTTAGGTCATTCTAAGACTATTTGGTCCGTAATCTGCTTTTGACTCAAGGTTTTCAGAATGCAATGTTTTATGGTGTGTTTTGAATGAATTTATTGTTCACAACCGTCTCAAATTAATGTGGTAAATTTACAGAAAACCTGGGTTCACTATATTGTATCAAACATAATTTGGAAACTAGTCTTACCTGACCTGATCTAACCTAACCTAGACCACAGCAGACTACCGGACCTAACCTGGGCAAACTACCGGGTATAACCAGTGTAAACTATCATAAAGTGACTGGGGCAAATTTCCAGGACCTAGCTTAATGTGGTAATACTGCTCAAGCCTAGCCAAAAACCCAGTTATTCTGTAATAATACCATTAATGTTTTGGGAGATATCACCCCCCGTCCCCCTCCCCCAACTCAATCTAAAAACACACCTAATTTTCGCCATATTTGAACTAGATTCATCTGAAAAACACTAACTACAACGCATTAAATTGAATTAGGTAACTTAGATTTCACTTGACTTAACCTTATCAGGACCGTGGCAAACTACCGAGACCTAACTTAGCAAAACATTTGGCAGCCATCTTATTATTATACTGGAACCGACGGTTCATGTTAATGCATTTGCGACATGGCAGGAATAAGGTGGCAAGATGGGAGGTCTAGCAGTGAAGTGGCAGAGATGTGTAGGGTTGAAGACCTTTCTGTTAGGTTGAGGCAGAGAAGATTGAGATGGTTTGGACATGTGAGAAGAGCGGAGGGGAGTGTGTTGAGTGAGGTAGAGGAGGTGAGAGTCGGGGGCCGGCGACCGATGGGAAGGCCCAAGAAAAAGTGGAAAACGTGTGTAATGGAAGATATGAATTTAATGGGAATAGAAGAACATATGGTACAAGATAGACAGATGTGGAGAGCAGTCATCGTACGTCCAACCCCATCCTAAATGGGAAAATACGGAAAAAACGAAAATGATGATGATGATGAATACCCAATAAGGAAATGACATACATGTATGTACAAATATATTTGACATAAAAAAATAATGGGAGTGATTATGGACAAACGCTTGACTAATTTTCTTCTATGGCATTCCTTCCTCAATTGCCCCATTTTCAAGATACTCAAATGGGGTATTTTGAAATTAGCCTGACCTTACCTACCGTACGCGATAACGGTAATTCTTTTAATATTTACCGAAAAATCGTACGTGATAACAGCAATTCTTTCAATATTTAGCTAACATTCCCTCACTACTTACCAGTTACGAGTACAATTTTACCAGCCACCATTACTATTCACGTCTTGGAAACCATTAACAATAAAATATAAAATCACACTGATAAGGCACTAATGGCAGAGATCTCAAGCCCATTGGTCCAAAGCTCAAGGGCATGGGATTATTAAATTTAATATTATTATTTATTACCTTTTCAACGGCACGCCTCTGTCGTTTCTCATGTTACACAACAGTAATATCTCGTTTTAAAACGGTTTATTTATTTTCCTACCTTTATTTTATGTTAATACTGTCTTTTGGGGAGTGGGAATCAATTGTAACACCCCTATTTTTATATAGTTATTTAGAATATTTACAGGTAATAAGGTAGCCTACAAACAACTATGGACATTAATATATTTAAAAAAAAAGCCGTCATCTGGTCGTCCAAGCGGAGGATTGGGGTACCGAAACCGTCTTGGGAGCGCTTGGTTTCAGTGATGCTTACAGTGATGGTTATGGTAAAAAAAATTTACAGTGATGGTAATGGTAAAAATTTTACAGTGATGGTAATGGTAAAAAATTTATGGTGATGGTAAAAATTTTACGGTGATGGTAATGGTAAAAATTTTACGGTGATGGTAATGGTAAAACTTTTACGGTGATGGTAATGGTAAAATTTTTACGGTGATGGTAATGGTAAAATTTTTACGGTGATGGTGATGGTAAAATTTTTACGGTGATGATAATGGTAAAAATTTCAATATGCCATTTCAAAATATCGTCACTAGGGTACACCGAACCCCTCATGTTCAGAAGATCCATGATATCACTGTTGCCAAATTAAAAATGCACCTAACCACTACAGGGTGGTGCAGCAGGTGGCCTTTGGTCATCAGCTCGTAACTGTACAGTCGGCGGCAAAAGTCCTGTCGCCTCACTCGCTTCATTGAGACGCAGTGTTCATGGACTCGAGAAATTAGCATGTTTTCTACACCTAATAATCTCGAGTCTATGAACATAGTGTCTCGGTGAAGCAAGCGAGGCGACAGGACTTTTGCCGCCGACTGTACCTTTATCTACCCAAATCCAATAGGCTACTCATCTGTATACTGTACTTCCCTCTTCTTATGCTATACTGTAAATGCTTCTCCATCAATTTGATTTGGTATGATAAATAATGAAGCCATTAAAAAACTACTTTTATTCATAGTTATAACAGAGCATACTTGTACAGAAACATTTACATAAAAAAGAACTGATTATTTATCATACTGATATACAAATACTAGATAAAAATTTGGTTCACATATCACTAATGTGGAAACATACAAGTATGTACATAATTATAAATAAAAAATTCATCCCACAGCCTCATTATACTGTATCATTTAACTGGTGTACTTTAATCATTCATGTCAATATTACAGAAATCTTCACAATCATTCATATTGCATACTTCTTTCAGTCTGATTTAAAAGTACCAAAATGTACTCTAGTAAGATACATCAGGGAAAGGGAAAAAAAATGTAAAAAAAATTGGATTATATGTAATGAGAGGGACAAAATATGCAGATGGATATGGAGACACGAATCCAAATGTAGAGGAAGAAACTATAGCATTTTTTTTTTTTTTTTTTTTTTTAGAAAAATGGAGTTGTATAAACTATAGCACGATAAAACAAATGCTGAAAAATGGACAGTGAAATGTAGGAGCAATATAATTACAAAAACTACATTAACATAGGGAATGAATCAATAGATAAACAGCCACTTCAAACTATGCTTCTACCTTAGTGTTGAGGTTTAAAAAAATAAATAAATAAGATATGACAAACTAAATTTAACTCCAGATCATCAAGTTTTAGGAAGCATGAATGATCATCTCAAACATTGTACCACACCTTACATGCGAGTAGAAAAGGTAAAAGAATGCAGAATGAATTATAATGGATACCACAAATTGTACTAAACATTACAGCTATCCAAATATGCCTGCTATTACTGTACTAGCAATACGATGATGCTCCTGTGCCCAGTGTCTTCATCAACGTATAACAGTCCTGCAGTCGCCTCTTGTCTCCAATCTTTTCAAGTGTCTTGGCTGCCTCGGTCAGCATCCCAGCACGCTCACCTGGCGAGGCAAGCAGCTGTGAGGGCAGATGACGGCAGGCAAGCATGAGGGCCGCTGCATGCTCTCTCTCTCCGCTGAAGTGTGCCATTCTTTTGTCTGTTAAATTTAAAAGAAAATACAAATATCAGCATGGACTTAACTCTGGCGGAGTACAGTTGCGAACATAAGTCTGAATATTCACATGAGTAACTGACATTTTTTATGCACAGTAATTTCTCAATTATCCGTCATCGTGCTATCCGTCATGCGACAATATCCGGCGCACGAAATCCTTTCGTCGCACTATGCATTATCTGTCTTTTCGCCGGAAAATAGGGAGCGTATTCGTCTTGGTGTTAGTTGTGGGAACTGCCACTTTACTTAAACATAGATATAAAAAATCTGACTATACAGCCATAGATGTATGAATCTCCTATGAATCAGTTTTTTGCCGAATAAATACATTATTAAGCTACACAAAAACTCAAAAGGAGTATTCAAACCTTTGCCACATATTACAGATGGCCGTGATGATCGATGCCTGAGTGAGCGGTCTAGCAGCTGTTGTGTACGTGCTGGTGAGGCTCCAGCCATGACACGGAGTGTAGCTTCATGTAAGAACACTCTCGACAACACTCCCTGTTACAATACATTAAATGTATTATATCCATGCAATACAAATCTTGTAGAGCTAAAATAGTAATTTTTAAAATCAAATAATTGATAATAGGTGTTCTACAACATTCAAGTACTGATGAAATTATATAAATGCAAAAATACATCCTTCAGTACAAGAGTGAACGATAACATGGCAAAATATTTTCATTTTGTTCAGCACATCATATTCATTCATTACTAATCTTATCCTAACTTTTCAATATCTTAACTACTTTCGTTGTATACAATCCACCTATTACCATCCCAAACTTATAACCCACCGGACACTGATGAAGGAGTCTGCGAAGAAGAGCCAGGTCATGTCTGAAAGCTTGTAGGACATGCGGGGGAGCTACCCTCACCACATCACAGTCAGGTTCCCCCTCGCACTTCCCTTCTGACTCCCACACCATACCACGCACACCAAGTACCCAGTCCACCACCAGCAGCTGTACACTCTGTGGCAAGAAATTGAGATTTTACAGTACGATTACATGGAATATACAGAAGGGAGGGAGAAGGAAGAGCAGTGATTAGGGATAAGTATTTTTACATTAATATTCTTTGCCATTATTATCAAACACCTAATATTCATACAATAAACAATAGTTGCATTCCACACCAAAGAAAAAAGAATAGGGGTAAATGTTGCATCTTATCAAACTTTACAGTTCAGCCCTTTCACACTTCACATATCATATACCTTTCAAAACTGTCAAAAACATGGTTATTGGCAGAGTTCAAGTACCTTGGAGTAATGTTGGATGAGAGGAAAGTGTGGTAATGAAGTGGAAAACAGAGTAACACAAAGGAGAAAGGTAGCAGGTGCAATGAAGTCATTGATTAGAAATAGAGGGTTAAGTACAGTGGCTGCATGAAGGAGTGTTAGTGGCCACTCTGATAAAAGTATTTATGGACTGAATGTATTTACTCATCATTAAGTATACCCAGTCATGGCGGCTGACGTGTTATACCGTCATAGCTATTTAGCGCCAATTACGGCTATGTAGGGCTGTTTTTTTTTGTCAGCGGGCTAGTAAACACACTCACAATATCGATCCGCTATCCACTCAGTTGATTCTGGGACCCCACGATCGCTGGGCTATTTTTAAGTATTTGCTCTTGTACGAATTTGTGCTCTAACGATCTTAAGACAATACTGTAGTGAATATTTGTATGTGACAGTGACACCATGATATTCTTACAAGGTTACAAATTGTTTTTTAGTGTATAAATCATGACACACGATACATAATGGTAGTAATAAGAAAATAACACCACAAACACGCCCAGGCAGGGGAGAGTGATGGTAAATATACTTGTTTCCTACAGTACAAATCAGTTTGTTTATAATTTTCTATGTGACAGTTACATGATGATATATTCCTACAAGTGTTCATACTATTTTTAGTGTTGTAATCATGTCATACGATACATAATAGTAGTGAGTAAACAAGGTATTTTCGCGGGCAACTGGACACCCTCGCCGCGGTCGAGTCAATCTCGCACGTACAGTCAGACACACTGCTGATTCACGCGCAAACATGGTCCACTTCAACTCGTCATATCTCCCTAACTACACATCGTACAGCCCTCCAGATGGTACCATTCGATAGAGGAAGAGTTGAAGGTATGTAAGAAACAATATTGAAGTCAGTACACTATATAGGTTAAAAGTGAGAGCGTTGTGAATATAGGGGAAATCGAGGAATTTTGACACTAGCGGCAGGGAGGGGGGGCCCCAGCCTGCAGTGGTTAAGAAAAAAAAAAAAAAATGTACATCAACACTGGTAAAATTATTTTTATAAATTTTTGTTGGCATCTACATGAAATAACTGCTCGATATACGGTACTTATTTTAAAATCACTGCAATTACTCTTCAACCTTAATCCTACCTATAGTAAATAGGATTCAGATATCATCATCATTTTCGTTTAACGTCCGTATTTTCCCATTTAGGATGGGGTTGGACGGGCGATGACTGTTCTCCACATCTGTCTATCTTCCATCACACACGTTTTCCATTTTTTCTTGGGCCTTCCCACCGGTCGTCGGCCCTAGATTCTCACCTCCTCCACCTCACTCAACACCCCCCCCTCCGCTCTTCTCACATGTCCTCAACCTAACAGAAAGGTCTTCAACCCCACACATCTCTGCCACTTCACTGCTAGACCTCCCATCTTGCCACCTTATTCCTGACATGTATCTCAGTTACTATTACTGAACACCATAATAGTTAGCACAGTCTATGTAAAATATGAACCACCATCAGGTACCTGAATAAAAATTTACTGAAGGTGCTACAAACTTAGTAAGCCTAAATAATGGGCTTCCACAGTGACTGTAAAGCTTAAAAGAGACACTGCATAAATTATTTTCCTCATAAAGATAAAGGTTCATGGTTTGTGAAGTTTTTAATCAATCTATTTACCAATAATAGTTATAAAATTACCAGTTTCTGAAATTAAAAATTATAATGGTTTCCCCCAGTTACAGTCAGCAGACCACCATGCCCAATGTTTAAGGCTTAAGCAGCATACCTGAATGATTAATGACATCAGCTTTGTTAGTTCCTCCCACATTCTGTATTCAAACCAAATGTCTGTATACTGTATACATACCATGGAATGGAATTGAAAGGTTTATTGAATCAAAAATTCATCCAGTCCCACAAAACCCTCAAAATGAAAACTACACTGACAATAGTACTACTTCCCACTAATATACTGTACAGTTGGTGAACATCAGAGGCAATCCACAAGAACACACTAAATTGTAAAACAAATTCCAATACAAACCCCACCCAGGAAAACTATTATTCACAGGGTATCATAATCAAGACATCCCCACAACCTAATGAGATTACATCACTCCAGTCCAATGCGGTGGGAGCAACACTTTGGTCTGCAAATCTTAACATCTCTGCTTCATGGCATGAAATACAAGGGACCAAAATGAAAATAGATAGGATTGTGACACATGTACACACAAAATAGGTATTGCAGGAGCATAGCCTAGATCAGCAATCCCAGGTGTTAAACCTGATGGTCAGACATTGAAAGACATGGTAGAAAGGTTGTGTTATTAATGACCAGGAGGTGTGATGGTGTATGAGAAGTTCATCAGTTGATAGCTAGGTTCTCACTCATATTAATGTGGTGTGGTATTTTCACCTAGTCTTATTCTGAATACAGTATCCAGGTTCCATTCCCAAGGTGAGGTTTTCACTGGAACTAGGATGATAATTGCAATTAGCATAAAAGTGAAACTCAAATTATTGTTCAGACAGCATGGATAGTATATGCTAAATAATATGCACTCGTATAACCACCTCTTGATGCCCTCGCCACCTGTCAAGGTTGGCAATGCAGAAGCACTGCATGTCTGATAACTCTGCAATGCAACTACAATGCATCCTTGCCAGAGGCTTGCTCATGTAGTTCTTAAGGACCAACAGACAATTTCAATTTTTTTGGCAAACAGATTAGAATCCTAGCTGTTGTGGTGTTTTCTTGAACTAACATTCTAATTAAAATATGGAATTTGACGGTTTGGGGATTGAACAATACCTGAGCATCTTCCAATCCCAAAACAAGAATCAGCAGTATAATATATTAGATCACAAAATTATACTGCAATTACTGTTACCGGTACTCACTTATAATGGTAATCTGGCAAGATTACCAAATATGGGCAGAACAGAGGAACAATTAAATCTACTCTCATGTTAATTTATCATAACTTACCTGAACCATTGAGTTTGGTTGCCTGTAGGTGGACTGTTGGAGAGACTCGCTAAGAGCTGCCCCAGCACGATCACATAGACGCAATACAGAGGAGGGAGAGCTGTGTCCTAGCTGACGTCGTGCTCTGTGGGAGGGATTATAGTTACCAACAGCTAGGGATGATAATTCTATTCAAAATAAACTTTCTTGTTATTGCACATCAGGCGAAGTAAACTGAGTGAAGTCCTAAGATGGTGTGGAATACTGCCAGATCAGACTATTTTGCAGTGGTAAGATAACCTTCGGTATAAAATGATAACCATTAAAATTATTGTAAATGTGTTAGCCCCAGTTCAAGCTATTGTTGAACCGAGAGGCCCTCACAAAACCAGCAACATTTAATGGTTTCCCTCTGAGATCCTTTGCTATGATAATTTTCAAAGATTGCCTATTGAGTGATACAGGGACATGTACTGCGAGATTCAATCTTCACACATGTAATATGGCAATCACATGTCATGTGCACAGATAAATATTCATCATTATATGGGTAAAAACAACCATACCTGACAGCATTCAAGACAGCAAGGGGGAGGGGGTCCTCAGAGGCCTTCAGAGGCTCAGGAACATTCTCCAGGGTTGGATAGAGGGCATCAGCCTGTTCGTCTTCCCCCAGCAACCAGTGAGCCACAACACTGAACATCATTCCCCACCAACTACACACCTGCAGCGAGAGTATTTCTTACTTTAGTTTGTGCTTACACAAGTTTATTACATCATTCCACTATTTTTGTTTACACAAATATACTCACAAACCCTATGAAATTCTCATCTGCTTCCCTTAAGTTCTTGCACTCAAGAAGAAAGTCCCTTAATTTAGCCTTGGTGAAAGGAACCAAAGAATACTAACCAGGTAAAAGAAATATAATAATAATACAGATTAATAGAGTCCCTATTTAGCATTATGTAAATCCCTCATATCTTCACATATCAAATGTACGCTGCCCAACTTTCTCTAACAAGATTTGCAATCTTCTTAAAGTGTCCATAAACCCCAAGGGCTAGAACCACAGGACGGCTATCTTCACTAAAACTGTATGTTGTCTTTGATGAAAAAAATTAGAGGAAAGGGTCTCATTTTTTTAAAGGTATAAAAAAATAAGAAGGTAATGCAATGAAGGCCCTATGTGCAAGTGGCACTCACAAATAACCTCAGCCTCTTTGACAAAAGCAATGTGTAATCTCTATTAATATAAGGGAAGTGTCTGTCTGTCAGAGGACCTACCGATTAGAACAGTGTTGCAGATCAGATGTGTAGAATACTTATCAATCAAAATAAAGAGCAATAATTGTAACTAACCTCATCTCTAGTAGCAAGAGTAAGAGTGGAGGAGGGAAGGTACGTGTCGTTAAGAAGGGTAATATACTGAAGGACATCAGAAGTCTTGGTACGGCGGCCAGCATCACCCCCATCTGCAGCTTTGGTCCCTGGGTTCACCAGTGTTGAGATTGCTTGCTCAATCAGGTGCTCTCTATCCAAAACAAGGGATGAACATGCATCAAACTACTTTCAAATACTCAATCCAAATGAGAATAAAACATTTTGATGACCATACACAGCTCTTAATTTGTTTTCCCTTCTTGATGCAAGGGATCAAATATCCACGAGTGGCTTTTAAGTGTCAACAGTAGTAAAAAAAAGTAAAGAAACTGGGCAGCAAGCTATGTAAAATTACTGGATACCCACAAGACTTACCTGTACAGAACAAGAAGATAAGCAAGTGGGTCAGCTTTGTCGGTCAATTGAGTAAACATAGACTCCCGCTGGGCATCATAAGACCACTTGTGTGACACAAAGAATCGCTTCCCTGATGGAGTAAACAACCACTTGATGCCACTCAATGATCCATTAGATTTTTCTATACCAACACAGGTTTGTTCAGCACGTCCTAGCAACACGCGGGCAAGAAATCGGCAACGTTCAGGCAGGCTTTCCTTGACTCGAAGAGCACAAGTCACAAGCATGCCAGCCATGTCACCCCCTGTAAGACAAAGTAGAATATGAATTATGTAAAATAAGTGGATTATGAATTTTTTTCTGATTTCCTGATGTACAGTTGGTAAAAACAATTTTGTTACCATCCATTTAAGAGGGTTATGTAATGTTGGTACGCCTGACTGGCGAGTCAGGCGTGTCGTGAGGGCCACCCAGGCCCACTGCCCTTTCCTCAATGTCTCATGAGCAGGCAAGTAGGGATGACGTTCTTTCACCCAGTGTTATCTTTTCTGAGTATTTCATGTTTTTTTTTCTCTAAAATAGTCAAACACATTTCGTTATGTTTAGTAATGCATAGTTAAATGGTAAGAGTTCTTGAACACTTAAAACTTAATTTAAAATCAGCTAAACTTTCAATATAAAAAAGAAACTGAATGTGTTCTTCTAAGTTGTCACTGCTGTGACCCGCATATTATCAGCCGGGGCAAAGACATACCCATCCGGGATGTACCAACCCTACCGCGATTATCAATGTTAAAATTAACTTGGGGGTGGTAACAAAACATTTTTTGCCGACTGTACCTTTAGATCCTTATGTACAATGTAATGATTTTTACTTTACAGCAAATTGGATAAAGTACAGTACTTTATAAACATCATATGTCCAGCAACTGTATGTTATCTCAAAAGATACCACTAGAACAGACAAACCAATCTAGTGTAGTCTCACCATTAAATACTGTTTCCCATCAAACCAGAACTGACCTGAATACACAACTAAAACTATCATTACCTGACATGGTCCCACTCTCAGCCAAGTTGAGTGAGGTGAGGGCAAGGTACAGGCCAAGAAGCTGTGTGTTATCTTGAGTGTGACCCATTAGGTGTAGCTGGTGCAGGCGATGGTACACGTGTGCACACTCACACACGCTCTCACGCACCTCCTCTCTCTCCGATCTGATGTGAGAAGAGACTATTTAGACAGATTTGATATACGTACAAGAATCAGACAGCTATAACCATATGTTGGGGCTTTTCTAATATTTCTGATCTTTCTTCTTATGAACTCTGGTTAAGGTACATATTAATACACTCAAATCAGTGGCTGATCAGTACACAGGATTTACAAAATAACAATACATGATTGTGATAAGAAAACTTTTTAAAATGCACATACTGGCTAAGGAACAGGCCGCCAGCATGCCGGGCTAGCCAGGTCCCAAGGTGTAGCCGTTGTAGAATCTGCCTGGTCCACTGCCACATCACCCCTACCACCTTCTCCACCACACTCCCTGGCAGAGGTCGACCCACTGCACCCAGGGCCAGACTGTATTGCTGGCTGGCTGCTCCATAGTTACCCTGGGGAACACATTGTTTGATTACCTTGGTTTAAGGTGCAAAAATAATCATTTATTTCATATTCTCCGGCTAGGATTTTGCCCTAGACAACTGAAAAATCATACAATCTACGTGAATATTAACATGAAACACCAAGTTACGGAATATTTTATGCAAAGAACATGTCTCCTGCATGACAACTGAGGTTGAAAATTAAGCAAGTCTTATTTGTCTCTGAAACTTTTTGTAGCTATGAACTCACCTGACAGGTACTAGCTTTCACCTTGGTTATAGGGGTTCAGGATACATACACACATTCTGTCCCTCACCTTTGACATATCAAGATCTGCCTGTTTGCGATGTCTCCAGAAAGTCTCTGCCATGAAACCTTTTTTGCACACCACCGGCTCCCCATACACAAAGACTCGCACCAGCAGCACCGCAATGGTTACCACATTTACCATCCACACTGCCATTGATGAGCACATCAACTGACGCACTGAGAACATGCCTGCAAATAAATTTTCATTAAAAATTGGACCCTTTGATACTGGAGAACTTTTATGAAATATCATATTATATAAATATTATCAATTCATATGTAAGAGCATACCAATGGCATGTGTAAAGGAAGAAAGAGTAAAAGCATCAGCACCCACCTTCACCATGTGAGGCATCCTCCAGTATAGTCCTGCTGGGTACATCTGCAGTTACAGATGGAAAGGATGGGGCAGCATGACGGGCAAACAGACCCACGGGATTGAAGGCCAAGACAGCCAGCATGAAGGTACACAACAACATCCGTGTTCCCTCTGCCATCGACTGGGTCACAGTCATGTAAGGTGGACTGCTGCTTGGTGATGGTACCTCCTGTGGTGGAAATAAGAGGAATTTTAATTGGAAATTCAGCTGACTACATGCAAGACTGTTAGGGTCAGCATGGAGTGTCAGCACTTCCCAGTGGTATCCAAGCACTGTGAAAACTCACCTCCTTCAACTCCAGTTTTGTAGACCTTGGTGAGGGTGGCAACGAAGAGTCAGATTGGGGAGAACTGGCTGGGGAAGAAATATCTGAGGGTGGAGGAGTGTATGAGCCCAATAAGTCTGTGATCTTCTGATTATTGTCCCGCATCCTGTAGGTTTGTAGCTCTACTCTCAGACGCTTGTTTTGACCCTGCAGATGTCGGATGAGGTCGATAGCTTTCTTCAGGATTTGAGACTTATGGAGCTATAAAGAAAGAAGGTAGCATTGTAATGACAATGTTCAAACATGGATATTCCAACATCTATGACCAAGTGATCACCATATAAACCCATGAATGAGGGAGGCAGTTATTTACAAAAGTTAAAAAACTTTGATATAAATGTCAATGAGAATTATTACAAACCTTGGCCTCTTCTCCAGCAACCAAGTTCTTGAGCTCAATGATCTTGTCATTGATGGAGCAGCGATAGCGCTTCTCAATTGCATTGTGGGAATTTCTCTTTTCACCCTTCTGCGGCACCACCATTTGCTTGAAGGCTGGGTTCACTACACGGGCGAGAGGCATTCTATCTCTATCCAGCACCACCGGGATGCCAGTCACCACAGTTGTGTCCAGCCCAGTCAGTGGAGTGGCAATAGTGGCGATGGGGGCTGTTTTATATACCACTGTATGGGGTAGTGTTAAGCATGCCCCACCTGTAATTAAACAAAAGAAAAAATTATTGCTTCATTATCAAGACCCCAATTTCCTTTCTTCAATGGGGTGAGGAAAATATCTTTTACACAATCAATACACAATCATCACTATCTCCAAGTTAGTTAGCAAGTCAAGGATGGTGATGGGTTTGTATTCTACCATGTGAGGTTCTATTCAGCATTAGGTGTTAGGCTCATCTAATGGAATGGGAGCCATATGAGTAAAATTGAAAAGGATGACAGCTATTACTGTATAATGTTAATGACACCACACCCACCTGAGGACATAGTGGTATTGGTGTCTGTTTTAGGCAATACCAGCTGTTGAAGAATTTGTGGTTGCTGCACCACTTGTGATACTGTTGTGGTCACCACCCTCTTGGTTAACTGTTGTGGTATAGGTGCCACCTGCTGCACTTGTGGTTGTACCTGTACAGTCTGAGGTTGTAGTTGTGGTACCACATTCTGTCCAGGAAAAATATGGAACTGTCAGTTAAGTGCAGGACTCTGAAGTAGAATAGATATACGGCAACATCTCCCAAGACAATTATATGTTACACCTCAAACACATCATTATTAGAGGTTATCAACTGGCAGGTAAATGCAAATGCTGTGTGTTAATTGCATTTTTTTAGCCCAAATGCTGTCACCAAATTGCTCTCTTGCTCTCATTTCATTTAATATCTTTGCTGGTAATTATGTGCAAACCCCAGATAAGCTACATCAAACACTCATACTATGCAATTCAATACAACATAATGAAATCTACTTTAAATTCAATCATTTGACTTTTTAGATAAAATGTAGTGTTTTCTTTCTGACAGGTGAAAGACTAAAAACAATAACATTAAGCATACTGACCTGTGGTTGCGTCGTGATAAGATGCTGGAGTTGTGTTGTATCTGTGAGTGGCCCAGTAGTGATCACCCTCTGGGGATTGACACTAACCAGCGAGGTGGTTGTTGTGGTGGGGTCCAGACGTGGGGTCACATGAGCAACCTGTCTCGCTGGGACATTACTGCTGCCCATCACAATTTGCTGTTGCTGCTGCTGTCCAACCACACCTCCATCACCAACCTGTACATAACTCATTTTAGTGGTTGTGGGACCACCCCCTAGGGCTGCCAAGGAAGGAAGCTACAGGGGCCAAACCGCCACAAAATACCCCCACCCCCATCAAAGAGGCGAGAGTTCCTGAGAACGGTTTCAGTCACCCGGGCAATTACCACACCCCTCGCACTACACACACAATTACACAATTTTCCACAACCGATAAATTATCCTCCAGCTGTCATTTTTCACCTCCATACAGTACTCACACTACAACCATTCACGCTCCATAAATAAATTATACAGGATATTGAAGTTCAAACCTTTAGCTGTCTACTGATGTACCGGTACTTGTTAACACAAAAGTGACATCTGTAGGATCAGTAGCCATCTCACAATGACTAATTCAAAATTCACTTTTACACTATTTACTTATCTAAGTACATTTTTATAACACTAATTTAGTTATAAAACATGTCAGAATCACATTTTTCAACACAACAATACTGACTCGTGGTGGCTGAGATGGCTGTTACCAGGCCGAAACTAGCTTGATCGGGACCACGCAAATTTAAAAACTATGCTGTTGAATGAATGCTACACCCACTGTGCTCCAGACTAGTTGCTAGTGTCGAATTAAGGGTTAAGTAAACAAGAGATCTACTTCTTGATAACTTTTTGGAGTCTTTGCAAATGAGCTACCAAGATAAACACTGTGGATACCAAGTAGGAACCCTTGTATAAACATTACCATATAAGATAAAATAAATAACAATTAGGAAAGTTTAAGAGGCCCAGTGACCCACCCAAAACATTTCAGAACCACACCAAAACTCCACAGGAAATGAGTTATTATCTGCTCTCCCTAAATATACCAAACACAGAAGATGATACAGCACTCTATATATTACTACAGTATTATTATGGTTATGGAAGCTACCAATGACATGTTCTGTGGGATTGGTAATAAAAAGAGAATATAGTATACTATAGATGAGATAACATATTACAGGTAAACTATACCTGTGGGCTGGTATTGATGAAACTGTTGCCAGTGATGTATACCGGTACTTGTGCTGGTGTGGATGTATGTTGTGCTGGGGCAGCCTGTAAAGGACTGGAATGTGCAGCTGTCTGTATTGGTGTTGACAGAGTGATCCCATGTGCCAGGCGCATAGGTGTACTGTTGACATATGTGGGTGTGGGACGGGGGGTGGAGGTGGTGTGTGTGAGCCGAGCAGTGGGTGTGGGGATGTGAGTAGGTGTGGAGGCATGGCTTTGTGATATGGGTTGGGGGGGTAAGGGGGTGTGTGGGGTTGGGTTCAACACATCCCCATCACTCCAATCCACCAGGTCTTTTAATTCATCCAGGTCAAGGTCAGGCCAGTTCATCTGATTCAACAAGTCTGTTGAAAAATGAAGAATGGTTAGTTTAAACCACTTAGAAAGATAGCATTCAATTTCAAAATGCATGAACATGCTAAAATTGTTTCCATTCCTATTCTTGAGTTTTAACCAGGAGCTAACAAAATTTAATCCTCATGTTACCATCCAATCATACTGCACAGTTTATCAAAATTAACTAACTAACAAGGAAAAACATCTAAATCATAACTTTGATAACTCTGTTTACGAAGGTAATAAAACACAAAAATACACAACTAAAAATGTTTGAAACTGTATGATTTAAATATGTTGTGGGCCAATCCAAGACAATTTTCTTATAAGACAAATGAATGTACTTAATTGACATATCTTTTCTTTTAATTTTGCACGAAAGATTTTCTGCAGTACAGACAACTTACTAAATTTTGAGGTATGTATTACCAAGTCCTGAAGGACACGAGCTTAAGTTCCCATATACTGTACTGTATACAAGAGGGTCGATCCCATGAGAAACCTCAGTAGAAAATATTACGTTAAGTTTGTTATATTTGCATACCATTAAGATATGATACCAATGTAGTCTGTGTTATTCTAGGGCATCCTTTATTGTTCGAGTGATTTTCTCATTTATTTTATTTAGAAATGCTTTGCTTTCCCTTTCTTACCCACCCACCTGCATTCTTACAGAAACCCTATATTGATCAGGGAGTAGGAGAAATAGCATATTTAAGTATCCAAGTGAAATTAAGGTAAAATTATTATTGGATATTACATATTATTACATATATTACATTTTAAATGCTGTTTTGAGGATAAGCCCTTAACCACCTATCGAACAATCTTGGAGTTTTGAGTGGGTGAAAAAAGCATAAATTTAGCATTCTGTATTTGTTGTTATTTTAAACTGATGACAAGCCACAAATTTTGAAAACTAGGAAAACTGAGCAAAGTTTAGGTCAAACTCGGATTAGGTTATAATTATCCATCACTAACGTTAGAAGCCTCAATCCTCGATGGGGTGGCCACGAATGTATCGCCTCCACACACCTGTCCCCTGTCAGCTGGCATTTTAATTGTGAAATTGAAATAACGTCTTTTCATTTACTGAACAATAATTTACATTTTAATATTGTATGTTAGAATTAGTCAGACCAGACGTGACCTAACCTTATCAGAACCTGGGCAATCTAACTGAACCAAAGTACTAGAATCTTTCTGGGACAAACAATCAGGACAACCACAGCAAATTACATCCAATTATGTTAAATTTCTGTATTTTCCCCCACCCAATACCTCCATTTACAATGCTCTCCCCCAAAGAGTGTTGGGTAACTTCGGGGGTATTTCCAAAATAATTCAAATCAGTTGTTGCTTTCTAATGTTCCAAAGTTTACAATGGGAAATTATTACATGCAAAATAGGATTAATCTACATTTATAAAATTAATAAATACCAACTGATGAAGCCTGATTGGATAATACAAAGCAAAGTTGTCATTACACCATTAGGAAAAATGTCTTACAATGTGACAGCTACTTAATATGGAATGGATTAGTTATATTATGAGAATACTTGAGTGGGTAGGAACGAATACATAATAATAATAATAATATAGTCCGTGCAATGATGAACTTAATTACATCACAGCAACTTTTCCAAGTAATAATATATTGCCACACATCAATATCCTCGATGGTAAGTTAGTTATCAAGTCACCATTTTACCATGGCATAACAACATACACGTAACATAAACAAGGTATAACTTCAATACCTGTCAAATCATAATGCTAAAGTAAATAATATAATAAAAGTTATGTGATTTATATGACACTACGACACGTGACACACTATAAGTCCAAAAAAGCTGTAAATATCAGAAAAAAATATATCATAATAGAATCCAAATTATGTTTATTAACTCACCATCCTCCCCAAAGTCATCAGGGATTATTACGTCGTCCTCCATGTGGGTGTAATTGGATATTTAACTCTCTAAAAACATTCGTGTTCACTCCCCAAGGGCCACACCAAGACTGACTATAATGGCGCGATGTTGCCTCACATTGCCAGCCAATCACCATTCACACCCCACACACTCTCCACCAATCACAACACAGTCCTACACACGTTCAACCAATCACAGCCCTACCTCACCATCACGCGATATGACATCATGGCCAGTGAGCCCATGACGTCACATCAAAACACAAGGCCTTGGATGTTGGACCACGACTGTCATCATACGCATACGATACTTTAGAAAAAAAAAAAAGTGGTGCCATTCCACTCGAAATAGACACAGAATAATGCCATTGTGTGCTATTAGTGATGCTAATTATAGCTTAGTTGACACGTGTGAAGGGGATAATATCATAGTATGTTTGTAGACAAATCCCTGCTGTTGTCTCACATTTTTCCTTACCTATGTGACCATCATTAACTACACCATTGCAGAATTGGATCTTCCTGACAGACTGCTACTGTCAGTCTGATTTCACTCCAAACTGATTTGGGGAGTTATTAATATTAACAAACAAATACCAAACCTACCACCATCTTATTTTCATCTATTCCAAATTTACTGGAAATGGACGTAGGGTTAGCAAAATTAAATGTACAACAATTTCTATGTTTGTTAAAGTTTACGAATGTCAAAAATGTTTCCAAAGGGTTACCCAGTCACCCAGTGATTACCTTCCTGGCAGAATTCAGGAACTCGCAGCAGTTACTCGCTTTCATTTATTTTCGGACATGGTGATCGATATATGTCATGCACTTCTCTTTGTTCTTTCAGACTATAGGAATTGTTTTAATGTTTTATTTTCTGCATAGATTCCCATACAGTATAGCCTACTCATAATGCTGTATGCCAAATTAGTGATGCACATATTTGAACAAAGTACTCTATAAAATACATCATAACATACTGCATATTGTTCTATCAAAGTTCAATTACAAATTATGATATAAGATTTAGTATAATGTAAACTAATTAGCTGGAAGCAGGGTTTAGAATAGATGATCAATATTTAGCATTTGGTGTGAAATGGACACACAAATTAGACTGATTATATTATAACAACGCGAGCTTATCTGTTCAAATCTTCATTGTTTTTTTGGAGGTATGAAGGAAGGAAGTAGCTAGGGCACAGTTACATGCATATAGGCTATACAACCTCCTTGATTGAACCCTTGATTATTATTTATGAATAACTTTACGAATGAATAATTATTATCTAGGAAGTCGCCTCCCTTCCTGGTAATGAGTTCTCTGTTGTGTGCTCAGTATACGTCTTTTGACACATTACCCCTTCCTGGTTGTTGCATTGAAATGATATTGATTGATTGATTGTATTATTAGGTGCCGCAACAGCTGGCGAGGTCTTATTATAACACCAGGAGGTGACAGAGAGAAATAGAAATAGAAAGAAAAGAGGGACAGTTGAAGAACTGAAAGGGAGTGGCTCGGACCGAAGGGGAGCCAAAACCCTTAAAGTATTGCCCATGCACATCACTACAGGTAATATCCAGCCTGCAGTGAGATACCTGTGTGTTTTAGGATGATTTCTTTACTCTGTCTCTGTCTGTCTGTCTCTCTCTGTCTGTATGTATCTTTAAACACAATTATTTAATTAAGAAGACACCTCGACTGTATTACGTGGACCCCATAATTATACATATCACAATACTACTAGACCATAAGCCCGTGCTACGCACGGTACGATATTTTTTTCCTTCCCAGCGGTGGGAGCGTGCCTGAGCGTGGAATGTAAACAAACCGAGTGGGTTGCCAGGATTACGATAAAAGTGAAGTACTGTATGTGTAATTAAGTAATTAGTGGGGTGTTTTTGTGACGAAAATTTCCTCTGTCCCCCGTCGTGTATGTGCACTTTCCGTGTGTGAATTCCTGGCGCTGTAGGTGGTCACATGACAATTTGTATAGCATGACAGACAAACAGAGTCTCTTCATTTAGATATATAGATAGAAGATATCCACCCCGTCCTCAGCAAAAGTAGTAGAAAATTTCCCCTTAAAAAGTCATGGTAAATGTGAGATAAACTTAACATTAATTAATTAAGGAAGTTTTTAGGAAATTGAATTAAACCTCCCCCAATAACATTCATATGGGCTTAACAGAAATAAATTAGGGAGGTGGGGAGTAGACTACAGTGTTAGTAAATCTACAAGAAACAAGTCACCTTTATTTTTGTGTTCCCTAGCTTATTTTGGAGGAATCAAGGAGCTCCAATGTACCAAAAGTATACTATATTCCCTTAATTAATAGAGCATTAGACCGAGGTGACTGTCTATACCATAATATGAAGTTAATAATTAAATCATCCCGGCGTATTTCACCCTAAAAACAAATCGTATAATTTTTTTACCTTGATCATTTACCTACAGAGCTCCTAAATTTCTCTATGCTAATAACATGTCGCATTAAGGCAAAATATTATACTACAAATGCAATGATGTACACTCTCTCTCTCTCTCTCTCTCGTACCGACCCCTTGTCTCCCCACACCACACCTCATCAATGTGGTGGTAAAAATAGTCTTTAGGGTGACATTGGCCGAGTTGGGGGAAGGAAGGAAGACTTGCATAACACCCTTTACCATATTTTGTGTTCTGCATCAGTTGAGGCCTGCCTATATTACAGTAATTTCTGGGGAGTCCATATAGCACGGCACATACAGTACATGCACATTTGGGATTGAAGGCCTATTAATTCTTACCCATAAATATTTTTTTGTCATGTATAATTTTGTTATTGTCCGATGCTAGGTACTGATGGGTTCGATAATGTCGGCGAAAATACACAATGCTATTTTGGTTATCTTGGCATTATATATAGTAGGTAATACGAGATAATAATAGTAGTGGTCTGGGTAATATCACGGTCGTATATCGTAACTCAGCTGATTGACCCACCTCAAAAACAAATATCGTGGAGTCGCTAAAACAAAATCCAACTAATTAGCTAATTACGAGTAGTGTACTGTACGTGTGATTTATCTCGTATTACCCACTAATTTGAGCTTTTAACACCCTAATTGTTCTCTTATTAAATCCACGGTCGAGATAGTTATTACATCTATTGAGCCTAGCTTCTACCTTGTTAGGGAATCTAGATCGTGCAATCACGTACAACACGAGTTGATTCACGGTATTAAAAATTACCACATCAACACCATAGCTAGAAACCTACAAGTTTAAGATTATTTTTGCAATGTTAATGGGAACGTGTGTCATTTTATGGGCTTACAAAAGCTATTGGACAACTTAGCCGAATTCAAAATATGAAAGTATAATTTATAATTATGAGGCTGAGACAAGTTTGTGGACACATACATACACAGTATTGCACACACACACACACACACACACACTCTCTCTCTCTCTCTCTCTCTTGCCGTGGACGGAATAATGACCAACTGAGTATAATAATGGGTTAATAGATTCCTTCCCGTCTTCTTTTCCCAGTGGTGTGTTATATACAGCCTCACGCATCATCACACTATCAGCTGAACTTTAGGTTGTCAGGGGGAAGTGCAGCACATGTTAGTAATTCTGGAGTAACTGCATGTTCCTCCACACTATTCCAAACAACAGCTGCCAGGACATTATGCATTATGTTTGTTAATCTGCCGATCCTGTTTCCTGGCATACATTGGAGGAATCAATGCGCTCTAATACAAGCCTACCCAAAGTATGTATTATACTTCCCCCTTAATATTTCATTTTAGGGAGCCATGCATCTGTTGTTAGTGCGTTGGAAGACTACCGATTCTACTATTATATCCAATAAATAAATATAGAGAGGAATAAAAAGGTTCCCTTTCGTTTAGGTATACTGTTGTGGTCTGATATTAATTATTGGAGGAATATACAGTAGTTCTCCAAATCAGTCACAACAAGTAATGGCCAAACTACTCCGATAGCTGCTCTATTTTCGTCTAACTACCGACAGAGGAACGATTAACCTTCAGTGTGTGATCTCTCTCTCTCTCTAGAGAGAGAGGCATGGAGGGTCACTGGGTGCGCATGAAAGGAATGACTCACTTTCTACCCGGCAAGGTGGAACAAATGGGCCTCGGAGGTGAACATACAGATAGATTAAGAACTTTCATATAAAAACAACAACACTAGCCAATTAAGTATTGTGTTTTGCAGTCGTAGTAGTAGTAGTAAAGCTTAAAGTAGGTTAATATGTTAACAGTGAAGGTGATTATGCAATGTACTGACTGACACAGCTAAAGAGAAACATTGGCATCCACCTTACAACAAAACAAAATAATCAATGCATGACGATACATACATTAAGCAAGATAAAGACTGAAACATATCAAACTACGTCTGCTGGTGATTTCACACTTATTTTCCAACTTTATATTGTTCTTGTGGAAGGGAAACATTACTGCATGTATGACTATTAAAGGTTACAAATAAATGAAGATATATGTAAGAACATCTGGCCATTCAACTGTGGTCTAGCTATATAGTAGGTTTCAGTGAGGTTCATTGTGTACGTGTAACTACGTACTGTATTTCTAGGACCGAATCATTCTCTACTCGTACTTTATTTAGTGTGTATGTTCAGCAGTACTATTTTGATATGTTCAGTACTACAGTATTAGGTTATATGAAGAATAATTGTATATATATGTCTACCAGTAGTGACGAAGGACTCGGAAGGAGATTGAGTGAAGTGAAATTTTCAGGATGACGAATCTCAACTTCTCAAGGGAATTATATAGTAGGAAAATTATGAGGCTAACTAAAATTATTCCGAAGTAGCCTACATTACTAGACCTACTGTATAATTATATAGGCCGAGAAACTAGTTTCTCTGCCTTGCTGTATATGTTAGCAGCTATAGGCAGTTCAACCACACGAAAATTACGGCAAGTGCTAAAATAGGTTATGATCGATGCATATAAGAGGTTTGTTGGTGTTGTGGTGGAATATGAGGGAACTACTGATTATTCCTGACTATAGGCTATATTCAAAAGGAAGTAGACCTCCTTAGTATGGTTAATTGTTGCTTCGGGGCACAGTTTGAAGGAATTATGGTGGTGGGTGAGCTCATGGCCAAGGGTGAGGTGGGAAGGAGGTGAGCATGAGGGTGTTTGTGTGGCTTACATATTTTCCTGTATTCCTTGCCAAGTGTAGTACAGTTAAGAGCAAAAGTTGTGTGTTTCCCAGCTGTCCATGTACGATTTACAAAGTTAGCAGAAAAAATAATCTCACTTTCCCAATAATTATTCGTTGTGCAAAATGGGTCTTTAAATTGAGACATGTAATTATATGCATGGACAACACAAACAGACACACGTACGAAGTTTGTTTTCTAAGTTTTTCCCGTGAAAAGTAAAGTCACCTGATGCTGGACTGTAAAACAATCAACTATATTAATTAAAAGAAAAATAAGTTATGGAATAATGAGGGAACTTTTAGCTCGTGACTGTACACACACGTGAAGTAGCCTATAGGTATTCTTGGTTGTGTTGGCACAGTTTAATTGTGCCTGTTTACCTTTCAACAGGACTCGCCTTTCCCATTGGTCTCCTCCACTTCCACGTTCATCACTCAATGAGGTAATTCAGGTAACCGAAACACATGCCAGTACGAGTAAGGAGAGGGAATGATAGAGGTATGTTGCTACAATATCCCACGTCACCATCAGACCTCATAGTTTACTTCGTCCTTCAAAGTTAGTCATGTTTATTAATCTGTCACAATGCCATTAATAGTTAATAATAACAAAGATGGCATTTGATCGGATAAATGAGTCGAAACTGGCGGTTCATACCTTGAGGAGGATACACAGTATTGACAACGCAGGAGTGATGAACGTGGAAGTGAAGGAGACTGTACATAGCACCTTGAACACACACGATAAGATACTTTACTTTGATGGTATTATATCATCCAAACTTCACAACAATATACATCAGCGACTTCACTATCAATGAGCTTTTCGCAGTGTCTATTCCCTCACAAAGTTTCTGCCGCGATGAAGAAAACACAAATATAGCTTACTTTGACAAACTAAATTTACTTAATGTTGTCCAAAGTGTTTTTAGCATTAGGCTTACAAACATAACTTGCACATAACCCAACCGCATTACACAAAAATGTGTACTCTTTTGTTCAGTAAGAACTGCAACAGTACGTGTTAATAACATACGGACGCTTTGTGGTCGCCACGCAAAAACCAAGGTAAATATAAATTAAGCTATATTTACCTTGGTAAGAACCACACACAGTAGCAGGGACGTGGCTTCCCGCCATTATTTGATAATTTGTCTTGTGATTGGTCACCTCCAGTAAGCGCGTCCCTCATTGGTACCTCATTCCTCCCCCCCCCCCCCGCCAAGCTCTTCGGGCTCTTGGGGCTCTTCGAGCTCTTCAACAGCTACATACGTAAACAAACTGAGATCATAGCCATGGCGGAAGTGAATTCGCCTTTTTTTAAATGTAATTACTGTAACAAGGACTTCACAAGAGGGACGCGCGAGGGACGCACTTACTGGAGGTGCTGGCTGCACCAATCACAAGACAAATTATCAAATAATGGCCAGCCGTCTCCATCCGCTTCCGGCGTTTACCAAAGCACCGTGTATCTCGTCGGGCCTAAATTCCTCTGTAAGTTGTATCAGCACACAAACAACAGCATTTTTATTATAACAATTCTTGTACTGTAAGAAGGATAGACCACTCTTTTACTTATTAATTAAAGGGGATCATCAATTCATTAACTGGATAATTTATAACATTAGCTGAAGAAATGGTTTTTATTTAAGTATGTATTTCTCAATACTGTAATAGAGATGATCATATTTTCTTTAGATGCTTATTGTATTCAATTGGTACAGACATTTGCAATATTCTTGAGGTAGGTGACTGTACACACTCAATAGTCCATATTAAAATTAATAACGTGATACAAAATCTGGGAACTGCAAACACACAAATGTTGCTTGATGAAGAACAAGTGGAAAATCATAGTATATTATTAGGATACATAACAATGACAAGATGCTATAGCCGTTAGCTGAACAAAAAATGTCATATATTCAACTCAGTTTTCCATTAGGTGATGTAATAAATACGTCTAAAATCTGTGCGGTACTGTACAGAATTCCATACTAGTTGGATCATACAGGTACTAAACACACATTTATATAAAAGGTCCTGTCATGTTGGCAAATTAAATGAAACTAATTCCACCAAACTTTGCCATTAAACATCATTTGTATAATGAAGTACAGTATTTCATGGTATAGTTAGGATCCAAATGCCTCCAACTTGCCGACATCACAGGTCCTTTTAAGTGATGACTGTATGTGTGTCATTCATTGTATATCACAGTCAAAGCTTCAGGTCTAACAACAAACTAAAGAAAAATAATATATAGATAAATTTTTCTATAAAATACACACCATATGAGAAAGAACCTTTATTGACAACATTTTGCCTCAAGGCCTGAAGTAGGCATAGTAAAGTGTCATAAAGGCATGAATCTTTCTCATAAAAACTTCATATCAAACAGACAATCAACAATAAACTCGAGTTACCCCACTCAGGAACTGAATCTGAGGCCAGTATGATTGAGACAAAACACTTACCCACTAGACCATGCAGACGAGCAGAGGTCATTCAGGTATACATCGAATTCTAGCAGAACCAGGATATTTGAGTCTTGTTAGTGTGGCATGGTCTAGTTGGTAGATCCATTGTCTTACATTTGCTGGCCTAGGATTCAATTATCGAGTGGGGTAATTTGCTCATACAGTATTCATACAAAAGGATTGGTGTGATTATTTGAGAATCAACTCCAGGGTAATAATTCTTGATAATAGATTATGACTCAAAATACTGTACAGTACAGAGATTTAACTTCAGTTTCTCTCACTCACTGCAAATTTATTGCGAGATGAAAGAGGTCTCTGGAGACTGATCCCAAATGCTTCCACATACAGGTACACAGTTTCAGGTATGCATCCTTGAAATTTATACTTCTCATTCAGCATACATAAGATGGCACTTAACTAATCCAGTGAATGTGTATACAGCACTGAATATACTGGGCCTTTACTTTTGTAAGCAGTACATGTATATTCTACATTACACGAGTTACTTCACATACACAACCCTAGTGGATAAAAAGGGTTAATTGTACAGTATGTCATTCTAAGAGGGTTAGCAACTCAAGGGAGATGCAGCTAAGATTGTCTATGCACTAATATTTCGCATTGAGTTTCTTGACTAGAAAATAAGTAACTAAAAATTCCTGAGACATGGGCACTGAATATTCTAAACAATTATTCACAAAACCAGTACAGTACAGTAACTTTTAATGGTATAAAGGACTACAGTACTGTTTTTTTTTCATACTGTTTTTTCCTTTGAATAATGCAAGCTATAGCACTTCACAGTTTATAGAGTAAATTCTGTGACCCATGGGAACTAAGGTCCAACTTTAATACAATACTGTGCCTTAAATATTTGCTACCGCACCATAAATTTTCTTTAGACTAGTGTAAATGTGTGCTGTAACTAATATCAGGTCACTGCTCCCCTTGTGTTTCTGCATGGGAAAGTGGGAACAGTATATGAATTAATGTCCTAGGTTACAGAAAATGTACTCTGGTACAAATTAGAGTATGATTGCCAATACAGTACTGTAGCCTACTGTATAATTTTTTCACAGCATAGTATAGGTTTGTAATTTCTGCCAAAAAATTACCCATACATAAATATCAACACAATCAAGAAAACAATCAGTGGGAGTAACATTAGTATCACAAAAGTACAGCATGTACAGTACTGTATGTGTATATTCCTCCATATCTGTTCTCGAGCATAATTTATAGAATTTGAGGACATTCACAAATATGAATAGAGCCAATCCAACTTGAGAATCAAGGACAAAGGAAATTAATTGACAAACACATAATGATTCAGGTAAGAAGACTCTGGTAGTTCTTGGACACAATGGTAGATGGCAGTATCCAGTCATTTTGTTCCACAAAGTCCGTCATGATGATGTTGGCTCCCGGTGGTCCATCCTCCAAACCATTCACCCACTCTGGTAGGACACGGTTGGTCTTAGTAGCCATGGTCTTCAAACTGCTTAACAGACGTGCTGCTACATACCCACCAGATGGTGTCAGTACACATCTGTTATGATAAAAGTTTATTAGTACAGTATTTTACACAGCTATCACAAACTACTGTATACTGTATGCAATAAAAGTTTCATGTTTGACAGTGAGTTTACAGAGATTCCATAACATTTATTACTGGGACTGCCAAGTGAGAAGTAAAATCTACAAATCAAGAAATTTAGAATGACACCTACTGTGTGACAAAGAATTTGTCTGAGTTACGGAGTTTGAGATGATCCTTAAGAAATCTGAGCATCTCTGACACTGAGGTGGTGTCTGGCCAGGGGTTGGGGAGAAACCCACTGGGCCACAACCATGATACTCCACTGCTGGCCCCAAGGTTACGGTAAAACACCAATACCTGTTGGTGCAATTATATGTAGTGATGGTGTACACATTTTGATATACAATACACTTATCTTTTTATATATGAGTGGGTGTGTGCAGTATTGAAAGAGCAAGTATGGAGCAATTGCATATCTATCTTGTACATAAATCTCACTCAAAGAATGCCTACTGTGCCCACCTGGTACTTGTATCGAGTGAGGTAGGACAGTGTGGGGGAGTGCATGATGGGGGCGAGGGTGGTGGTGAAGGTCTGGCGGAGAAGGACCTTAAGGGCGGTGTGATCGGTAGTAGTCAGACCATGGAAGTGTTGGAAGTCCAGAAGAACAACCTCACCCGGGTGACTGGACAGGAACCTTTGGATCTGTCAAGGCAAAGGTTGTGGCTGAGTAATTATTTTATTGACATTCATGAATTACAGTACAGAAGTTGGATAATTAACTGACTGGATGATTGGAAGGAATACTAGTGACAATGAAAATGGTAAGACTGGCAAGAATGTATTGAAGTAAAAAATATTAATAGCTGAATAGAAAACAACACAAACATGAATGCAATTAACTATATAATACAAGACCACATATTACTTCCACTTCCACTTCTCACCTTCAATACCAACTCCAAGAGTTATATAGTACTTGAAAAAAATTAAAAGTACAGTAAATTGTTTTTCTTTATCGAGAAAGAGGAGGACTAAAGGCTTGTCGTTCTCATCCTCATCTGTGTAGTCAAAGTTAAAGTGGTCCATAATCATATCCAATATCGTTCGTTAATGGATGAAAGTCAAACAAATAATAATTACACAAATCAATAAAGAAATAATTGCATGAAGCAATTCCTGTACACAAAACAACATAATTACAAGAATAATACAATATACAGTAACTCAACACATAAGGACTACAAGTGAGGATAAACTTTCAGTAGTCATGCCACAAACTTCATGATGACATAATAAGCCTTAATTATGTGAAACCAAACTTGGTCCATAGCAATTTGTCTGCATTGATCCAGGGAGTCATGTGCATCATCAATCAAGTGTCTGTTAATAGCCTTACATACATAAAGTAATTATAATCGCCTAAACCCCCTATCCGCTGACTCCCACACATTTTGCGTTACTGTACTCTCTTCTCCATATCCTGGGATGCTGGAAGTTGTATGAGTGAAATGAAAGCATACTTAAAGGTTGGTGGCCTGTATATGCATACACCATAAGCTAATAGTACAGTAAAAATATTTGCCAAGGAAAGATAATTATGCCACCATGAAACAAAGTAGCAAATACTGTAATTGCATAAGAGAGATGGTTAGTTAATGAGAAGGAACATGAGTGGGAGGTGAATGAGAATTGAAATTTGAATGCATTTACATGAAAGGACTTCAAAATAGGTCTAACATGATGATGGCTTACAATAGAATACTTTAATAAGATAAGAGGAATTACCGGTAAGTCTATACCCAAGGAGTGAAGGTGCCGACTGAGTCATAATACTGTATGCATAAAGTATACAGTGTTCTGCAGTCCACCATACCTGTGAGAGTAATACCTGAAGATCACCACCATACAGGCCGTGGACAAAGTAGAACCTTGAGTCTCTGGATGCCACTCGGATATCAAAGTACCTGATGTGAGAGAGAGAGAGAGAGAAAGATGTTAATAATAAAAAGGAATTGATTTCATGAGTGACATACGTGCTATGATAATAGTAGGGTGAACTTTCGACTTCGACTCTGCACAATGCATGCATTTAATAATTTTTCACTTCCAATTGCCTAACTGTTTTAATATCCTAACCAATATAATTATATCCCTAACCTGACTCCGTGTGTGAGTTGGTCTGTGACTGTCGCCTTCTGAGTGACAGACCAGCGTAGGATGGCAGGACGAACCAGGGCAGGACACACGCGTGATAGTGACGTGACATACTGAGGGGCGTCCGGGCCAATCTCACCATTCCCTTCAGACAAACTGTAGCTGAACGAGTCGTGTGAGCCTGTGGAGAGTGGGATTAATTAAAATCGGGAATGTTAATCAAAACTGACCATTATTAATTTAGTGGCAATAAACAGATATACAGTAGGTACAGTACATAAACTGTGTGTGTGGGTGAAAAAAAACCCTCATGAATGTGCTGTTTGTTGCCTGCCTCTGTGTCAGAATATGTGAGTACAGTACAGTATGTGCATACGTGTTAGTCTGGTCCCATTTTCAGAAAAGAAGAGTTGTTAAGGCATTTGTTGTTAATTTTTGGCAACAAGTGTTTTTAGGGTAATTCTGACCTGCTGAATCCAAAAATTGCTGTTGCCAAGCTGAAATATGACGTTTTGACCTTCAAATCAGGAAAAAACAAAATGGCCGACCAAAAAATACCAAAATGTACCAAATAGTGTAATTTCCTTGTCAGTTGACATAGAGTCGTGCAATATATGAATATCAGGGTAGTTTGATCCAAGGAATCCATTTCTGCTACTTTCAAATCCAAAATGGCCGCCATTTCCAAAATGGCTGCCATAATTATACAGTGAGGTGGCATTGCATTACCAGGGTACACTGGTTGTCACCATAGCTGTGACACTCAGCATGGGTTAAAATTCAATCAGGTGGACCCTGATCAAGGTCAGGAATGGTTGAACGGTACTGGCAAAAAAGGAGGTGGAATAGTAGGGATTATAAAAACTGTGTCTGCCCTAAGTAGGTGGGCTCTGTCATTCAACCTCCGAGCACAAGTTTCTACAGAAACTAGACAGCTGTATGGTATGACACTGGATTATTCTCTGATTCATAAGGAAGCAAATAGAAGCCGTAGACAGAAGGACAATGATACTGAAGAGAGTCCTGGATGTTTTAAAGAGATTTGGTGTGTTTTCAGCAGACAAAACAGGGAGTGAGATACTGGAGAACATTGCCACAAAAGACCAGGCCACGGTGGAGATAACTAATGCCCTTCTTCATGCCAATAAACTAGGTCAGAAGCAAGAAATTTGTTGAGGAAAGACTGATCCAAACGGAAGAAGGATCTCCATCAAAATTGTCAATCGATTGTCCAATTACAATTAAAACATCAAAGAGTGCGACTCTTGAAATTGATGGTGAATGCTATAGGGAAGCCAATTAATGCAACAACATTTGGCGACTTCGCAGACATATTTTCTCGGTATGTGTACCAGTCTGGCTCTGAATACAGTCGCATTGACATTGTATTTGACAGATACCAAAGGGATTCCGTCAAGGCTGGAACCAGAATTAGGAGGAAGAAAGGAGTAGCACCTATACGACGAATTACAGACTCCAGGGACGTACCCTTACCACAAGAATGGCAAGGATTCCTCCATCACCAAGACAACAAAGCTGATCTTGCTCGATTCTTGTCAGAACAGTTGGCCAATAGTTTCCCATCAGACAAGACAATTGTGGTTGCAGGAGGATTTCTGGAAGAGACGCAAGTTGCCTGTAATAATCCAGATGTTAACACAAAACTACTTGAGAGTTGTCATGAGGAGTCAGATACCAGGATGGTGTTTAACTGTATGAATGCATGTACGAATACCATTGTTGTAAATGCCTGTGATACTGATGTGTTATTACTGCTTATAGCCCATTTTAATCACACCATAATGTGCAAGCAACTTTGGATGAAAGCTGGGACGCATAAGAAACCCCAGTTTCATCCCAGTAAATGAGGTTATCCATAGAATAGGCTTGGACATATCAGCTTTAAAGCTCCTTCTACCATTTTACGCGCTGACAGGTTCCGATACAACATCCTTTCTATCTGGACATAGCAAGAAGACAGCGCTCAAAGTATTCTTCAAGCACAAAGAACTTCTTGGTGAACTTGGGAAAGAACCACTAACAGAGAATACAATTGGGAATGTTGAGCAATTTGTATGTAGAATATATAATGTTCCTGAAGTGACCTCTGTTGACAAGGCTAGGGTCACTCTTTTCAAGAAGGCACTGCGACCTGAATTGCTGCCCCCAACGAGATGTTTTGACATACCATATTAAGAGAGCACACCTTCAGACCTTAGTGTGGCTTGAAGCAACACAATCAAAGCCAAATGTTCCATGTGCCTCTACCATGGGGTGGGAACTAAAGGATGGTCAGATGTCACCAGTTCTTTCATCTCTTCCACCTGTTCCTGCATCCTGTATGGAACTGATCACGTGTGGATGCACCACAAAATGCAATTCATTTAGGTGTAAGTGTAAAAAAAAACAGGTAACCATGCACTGGTTCCTGCAGGTGTGAAGCTGACTGTATGAATCTTTGAAGTACAAGTATTAAGAAGTTATAATTCGTGATACGATATGCACAGATATATAAGATTGTAAATATGTACGATATATGGCAGCTATTTTGGAAACGGCGGCCATTTTGGATTTGAAAGTAGCAGAAATGGATTCCTTGGATCAAACTACCCTGACATTCATATATTGCACGACTCTCTATGTCAACTGACAAGGAAATTACACTATTTGTTACATTTTGGTATTTTTTGGTCGGCCATTTTGTTTTTTCCTGATTTGAAGGTTAAAACGTCATTTTTCAGCTTGGCAACAGCAATTTTTGGATTCAGCAGGTCAGAATTACCCTAAAAACACTTGTTGCCAAAAATTAACAACAAATGCCTTAACACTTTTACAGAGCCCTCTTTTCTGGAAATGGGACCAGACTATGTGGCGTGCTGCGAGAAGGTTTGGTGTGCATGTCATGTAGGCTACGCACGTCAGGCCATACAAGATACATAGCTAAAAACATAGTACTGTACTCGGCATTATCTTCTTTTTTTCTTTTTTGAGGACTCGATGGCGACATATATCAACATTGTGTATCCTTGGTGACTGAGTAAACACGTCACATGTTTACTTTTACATACATGCCCTCCATCAATGTGAAGTGCGCACGTGTGGTTTTATTATTATTATTATTATTATTATTATTATTATTATTATTAAAGGCTATACGAAAAAGAGATGAGATGGCTCGTGTATCTCCGCCATGTAATAATAATAATAAAAAAATAATTCAGATGATGCACCAGATTCGATATAAAAGATATTACTGTATATAGAAGACTGTGAACTACACTTTATCCTACCCTACATGTTTGTGTACTGTAGTTGTAGGTAGCGTGACAGGGATGATAACGAATGAATGAAGTAATGAGGACACTGATTAAGGAGCCCATTGTAGGCAAGTGGCTTCTCCCATCTAGGCTATATATTATGTCACGGACTCTCAGTGTTTGAATGAATCAGTAGCCTACAGTATATGACGACTTCCAGGTCCCTTAATAGTTACAGTACACAAAGGTTGATGACAATCAGTACAGAACAAATATATCTGGCTCTTATCAAACGATTTTAGGCCGCTCGAGAGAGAGAGAGAGAGACAGGGGGGGGGGGGATTACCAACTACACCGAGTACTGTAATTAAACAGAGCAAACAATGACTAAACAGTAAACAGAGTAAACAGAAAGTAAAAAAAAAATGAATAAACAATAAACGGGTAAACAGACAGACATGTAGCCTACACAACCCTCAAACAAAGACACTATAATACAAAACTAGTAGCAGTGACCAAGGAATCGATCAACAGGCAGACAGGCAGGCAGGCAGCTTATCCTAAAGAGGGTTAATACAAGTCCATCATAATAATTATATGATTGGGGGACGGACACCACTCAACTCGCTCAACACACGTAACTCGTAATCACTCTCATTATCTCTAAAAGTCCTGGCCCTCCTTCCTTCCTTCCTTCCTTCCTTCCCTCCTCATTATTATTATTATTATTATTATTATTATTATTATTATTATGTGTGTGTATGTTTGTGACGCTTGTACTGGCAGATTTATACACTTGAAATATATGTAGCGTTGGAAGAAATAATGCACGCCAACCACTAAAAATGTTTCTCGCATGATTTCACAATACAGTATATACACGCATAGGCTATGCTATTTTGCTTTGCTCCTCACCAACCATGAACTGCAAACACCAACCAAATTTAACGTTGAACACCAACAGTATATTATGCAATCGACAGTTTCCACACCTCTCAAACTTCACACAAGTCTGCATCAACATTAAACACTTCTATCAATCACAAATAATAACATATATGACTTTGTACTTTATTCCTTTTTTTCAGTGCGTGTGTACCAGTAAAATTGGCTCCATGTACACGTGTTAAAGTTCAAGATAACAATTCAGCTGTGGTCTGCACGAACACTCAATCGCTATTGTTGAAAAATATTGTTCCAAACTATTATATAATGTATGTACTAAGTATGGTTCGATCATGAGCTGCGCGCCTGATTGCATGACTTTTGTGCGTGACTGTACATGTCTGCATATGTGCAGTAAATAAGTAAATAATCATTCAGCGTGTTCGCGAGCATTGGTAATTTTAATCCTGTTAAAATTATAGATTTGTGTACTACCTATTACATTACAAATTAGTGTGGTGTTGAGCCTTGTGAGTGCATGATTAATGTATGTGTCTCTCTGTGTGTGTGTACAGTCGGCGGCAAAAGTCCTGTCGCCTCACTTGCTTCATCGAGGCACGCAATGTTCATACACTCGAGATTATTAGGTGTAGAAAACATGAGTATTTCTCGAGTCCATGAACACTGTGCGTCTCGGTGAAGCAGGTGAGGCGACAGGACTTTTGCCGCCGACTGTACATATACATACAAGTACAGTATCTATCTGTGTGTGTGTTCTCGTTCCTGTGTGTGTGTGAGAGGGTGAGGATGGTAAGCCAGCAGGTAAAGTGGTCATGCACGACACAATAATAAAAACGGCCAAGTGATCAAATGAGATGTTGAATTCAAATGAGGTACCGGTACACATTTCGGACAAAGACATTATGAACACACGAGTGAAATTCATACAATTTTTATACTGAATGGTGTGTGTGTGTGTGTGCGGTTTAAACTCGACTTATTATACGATATAAATTCACCACGTTCGATACCACAAGTAGCCTACTCTCACGATACTCTTAGCAGAATATAATCTAACCTAACCTAACCTAAAACAGATGATTCGAGTATTGTATGAGAAATATCAATACATCCGCTACAGTATTAGCTTAGACTAGATACAGTAGACTCGGGTAGAGGTTATGTTTTTGCCCTCTGCTCGCGTGTGTTACTAAAATATTTGAAAAAGTGCTGTACCAGTTTTCAAGAACGCTAGTAGACATACATTATGAAATACGCACAAAGGAAAACCTGATTAACATTAGATAACGATCGGTAAAACGCAGGCGGAGGTAAGAGAGCAAACTAATTAACTACATATTATAGTATACAGTTAAGGTGGTAGTATAATTTTGGTACATTATAGCACCTTGATTCCTCAGATATAAGCCAGAAAACAGGACCAAGATTAATAAGAATAATGGTGGCCTGTTGCATGGAATAGTTTGTTGGAATAATTCACTCCAGATTAAACAACACTGAATTTCTCTCTTTATTAATTAATTAAGATTGGGGGTGGAATGTGTATGACTGACTGCTTCCTTAGGCATTAGTGATTTAGATTTGGGGATATGGGATCTTTTTGGGAAGGGGGATTATAAACCTTATAGGAAGATTTGCGGTACCTGAAAGCCCACTTGTATTTGAAGGAAACTCGACACAAAGAGAGAGAGAGAGAGAGAGAGAGAGAGAGAGAGAGAGAGAGAGAGAGAGAGAGAGAGAGAGAGAGAGAGAGAGAGAGAGAGAGAGAGAGAGAGAGAGAGAGAGAGAGAGAGAGAGAGAGAGAGAGAGAGGGGGGGGGGAGGTAAATTTGCTGTTCAGAAAAATGCAATACGTACAGTCGGCGGCAGAAGTCCTGTCGCCTCACCTGCTTCACCAAGACACGCAGTGTTCATGGACTCGAGAAATACGCACGTTAACTACACGTGATAATCTCGAGTCTATGAACATTGCGTGCCTCGGTGAAGCAAGCGAGGCGACATGACTTTTGCCACCGACTGTACGTACATTTCCCCACACGCCACCTCCACCACACCTAGCACACCATGGCAACCAATATTAACACGGGAAAATTTGTGCATCACGCATTTTCAAGGTCAGAATGAATATTTGACACTCAGCCTATCCAGCTTTTATATTCTTCTGACACACACACACACACACACTTTTTTATCTTACGTTTGGCAAATTAGTGTTTCCTATAAACAAGCTGCCTCTGTCATATTTGTGTGAAATTTTCTACTTGTATTATACAGATCAACCCAAAATCCAGAAAACTCAAAACATCGACGAAAAACGACTTATAGGCAATTTTGTTTATGAGTTGAATAACGATATATAACTTAATTAATATTGTCGATTTAAGCAAAAATCCAGAAATCACCGAGAAGTAACTTGGGTATTTTGTTTATGAGGATTTACAATAATTACACAAGAACATAGGCTACAGTTGACCCTTGATATACAATAAATAAATACTTGTATCTATCACTTCATATTACACTCATCAGTCCCTCATTGAAAACCATCATATATTTTCCCAGACTCATGTTATTCAATCATTACCATACAAACTAATTAAGTTAAGGGATTGACTGACATTGTACAGTCGGCAGCATAAGTTCGCTTCATTTCCACCTGCGTATGTATTAGTTATAGTAATTTTGTGATACAATTTTAATACAGAGATGACATATATAGTTGTCATATGGTAAATTACGTATGTTGTTGGAATAAAAATTGATTCAGAATGCAACTATCTGGTCATATTACCAATATTATTAAGTACATGAGATGGACGCGAATTTATGCTGCCGGCTGTACGTGTTACAAGGATAGTGATAAATTTAATCATGGACTTACTGTATTAACAAGTTTAGCGTCATTATTGATCACAGTGCTATAGACTCAAGTAGGCTACTCCACACTTTGCCAGAGCCTAGCCTAATAATGGTCGTCAGGGTATACGTAGCAGTAAACACAAGTGGTCGCTAACGTGATCACCGTACAGTATATATATACAGTACTTGCCAACAAGAGAGCTGTATATGTTGCTGTCTGTCTGTATGTCTGTCATCTGCTTGTATTCGTGATTCACTGTAACTTCAACAGAGGGGGATTGTTTCATTTGTTAGTGTCTAGTAGTACTTCGATTTGTGAGACTGTGGACCTCGTGTGTGTGTGTCATTTTGTTGGTGAAGTTAAAAGTTAGTCATGCCATACAAATCATTACATAGGGAAGAAAATTATTTGATGTCAGCAAGGGAGGTATTTACAAACACACTCATAACGATTACAAGAAGAATACACTATAAATAATATGTATATTCTTCTCAGCGTCTATTCAAGGTAACATACTGTATATGTGTCGCGTGTAGCCTTACTTTGTTTTATTTGATTTTCCCTCCCTGTAACACCAAGATGCGTGACAGTAACAGATTAACCGTGTGTTGGGAATCAGGGCCAAGGATGTTATCACTGCAATCCACCAAAAATAAAATAATAATAATAATAATAATAATAATAATAATAATAATAATAATAATAATAATAGTAGTAGTAATAATTTCATTTTTTTTGTTTTATAGTAGGCCTATATGGTTACTGGATTCTGTACCTTGGTTTGACTGCAAGGATTTTTGCTTCAAAGTACGAAAGTAGTAATAATAATAATAATAATAATAATAATAATAATAATTATAATAATAATAATAATATAACTACAACCATCTATAATCCACCACAAGGAGGTTTTCATGTTCTGCGACCTCCATGTTCCCTAGGGGTTCGTCACATGGCCACCAAGAATGATATGTGACCGATAAATAAATAACAAGTGTGTGTCCCTTTCCATCCATTGCACCAAACATGACCTTGGCTCCTCCTCCTCCTCCTTCTTCTTCATGCATACACTTCTTCGAGAAACTCCCTGTCCAAGTACTTTATAATATAGCCTACACAGACTTTGCCAAAAAAATTTACACATCCACGAGTATTTGCTTATACTTCTTACATCCATCTCTAATTAGTTGAAGCATGTAACATATCAAAGTACTGTGAGGTGGGAATAATTTATCTCTATTCATGGGTGAGTAACAAATCTATTAACAGTACGGTAGTGGCATTGCACGGAGATAAAATAAGACTGTTACGGATACAAATGTCAAATAAACTAACCAGGGATGTAGATGTGGTTGAGAGGGAGGCGTTGTAGAGAAGGGGGCAGGTTCGACATCCACGACTCCAGCTCGGGTTTGGTCACTTGTATTGCCTCCTTTTTGACACCGTTCACGAGTTGTACGGGCCGACGATCTGACGTCACGAACAGAGTCTTCCCGTCTCTCGTTGGTGGTCGGCCTCCATTCCTGTTGAGGGGTTGCAGAATCTGGGGAAGGACTTTTCTCTCTTGTGTCCCTGGTTGCGATACATTGCTGTTGTTATTAGTGTAGTTCCCTTGTAGGATGTCTGTGTTTTCGTTCATTTGAAGCACACTCGTGTCATTTACATTCTTGTTCTCGAGTTCCTCCAGTTCGAAGGATACCGAAGTAAAGTCCCCCTGACCCTTCTCGCGAGTGTTGAGGAGGGTATACAAAGTCGTAATTTCCTGCAGCTGCAGTGAGGCGGTGTCCGTGGCAGGATCAGACACGAGGTTTATGTTGGGGCTCAGGGGCACGAGACTACCAATGGCTGGTACCTCTACCGCCCTCGCTGCTGGCTGGAAGAGTCTGGCGGGATCTGTGGCTCCATCCTCGAAGTCTGTGAGGGCCCCGAATGGTTGTGTGTGAGGCTGTGAAAGAACCTGAACTTCGACGTCTGTGAGAACTCCAGGCTGTGGGTGAAGCTGTGCCCACATATGCTGATCTTTCCCTTCCCTCGCCACTTGACCATTGACTTCCCTTGGGGTCGTGGTTTTGGCATCATCGTGTCCCTTTCTCTTGAAATTAAACAAAGAGAATCCTCGACGGGGACGCCTCAGCCACTTGCTCCTCTCCACCCCAGAATCAGGCGTTGGTGCTTTCGGGCGAAGTTGTTGTTTTTTATGTGGTGTCTGGTTTGACACTTCCTCGACCTTGATAAAGAAGGCACCACCACCACCACCAGCATGAGGTGCCTTGTTGGTGACGTCTACAATGTGGTCCTGTTGGTCGAGATCTTGTTTGCTGGGCGCCTCCTCCTCAAACTCGGCCTGACCCATCGCCTCCGTTTCATCACCATGTCGATCACCTCACTCTCTGACTCTATCACACAACCAGCTGCTGACCTGTTAGTGTTCAAGGCTGGCTGTCCGCCGGCTCACTGACTGACTGGCTGTCTCTCTCACTCCCTTACACTCACAGGGTCACAGCCTGTCGCACCACTCACGCGCACAAACTCTTTAATAACTCACGTTTAAACACACATACAAAGTAATCTCTCACTTTTCTGTTTACTGAGATTAGCACTATCTCTCATATGCCTACACTCATTAATCCTTAAAAAAAAAATGGCACGCATATGCACACTTATACACCATTGTTGAATACTCACTTATTTATGGGCACGCAACTTTACGATAAGCCTCTCCATAATCACACTCTCAAGGCTTCTTTCTAACCTCTCAGAAAAAATGAACACAAGGACAACCTAACACGGCTTTTGTTAGAATGAATAAGCACCCTTCCCTCCTTATCCATCCCCCTTCAAGACAACTCATTTCTTCCCTTCCCATTTACCCTTCAAGACAACCACATAATTTATCTCATCTTATGCATCACAGAAAACGATAGTTTATCATCAGTACTAATAATAACTCCCCATTTACATACATACATATATTCTCTCTCTCTCTCTTACGCTGTGCTATACATTATAAATACTGTTCGTCTGGCCAGTAAGAAACAACATATGAATGTGATGAGCCGTTGTCACACTATACACATCCTGTACCATGTCACACTGTGCGGCACGCCGTACAGTGGTATTGAGCACAATTTATATTAATATAAGTACATGACAAATTATGTTACTCTATATAAAAGCTTAGGAATAACTCCAAGTCAAGCCTCAGTTATCGAACAAAATTTCAAATATCAATCCATGATTTTTCCCTACAATGTTTAATACAGTATTCTATTGCAATTTTTTCTCCAAAGAACTGACTTGTCTTGGACGCTTTGAATAAATAAATTTTGTTGGAAAGTTTATCATCTAAGCAACAGAGGAAAACTGTCAAACTCTTACGTGAGTAACCCCATAATGGATGATTATATTAATTGTTTGACCGCGACTGTATATAAAACATGCTGCGGCGAGGTGCAACGTGGTGCGGCGACGCCGCAGGGTGCGACACCTCTCAATTGTTAGTATGTGTTATCGCCAGTGTGACAACGAGGCCGAGAATGTTCAGAATTACTATGGCATGTGGCCTTATACCCTCCGTGAGGTATACACATTACACACCTACTATAGTAGTTGGTTACCTGTGTACGTATGTGTGTGTGCATGTGTGTGTGTGTGTGTGTAAATCAGCTGTTTTTTCATCCGCTTAGGCTAATTCATATTACCTAAACTCCAATGAGACATTGTCAAATTCCCGAGTTAATGAAATTTGGCAGGACCTCGTTTAACAGGCATGACTCGAGTATGTGCGTGCCTGTGCGGCCATGCAGTGGTGACGTGTTGGAGCAATGAACCATAATTGGTGGAGGTACTGGCTGGCTAGCTAGCTTTTTTTTTCTATATGTTCTGACACTGGACATAGGCTTCATCAAGCCCGTTACCGTGGCCCAGGTCAACTGCTGCTCACACACACACACACACACACACAACACGTCACGTTTTCCGAACTGGTACCCACCCACAGATAGAGGGAAGTGAGGGTAATTCCCAAATACTGCAGCTGTTATGGTACCAGCGAGGGTGTTTTACGCCTTATAGTTAGTGCCTGAAACTCAAATCGGAAGAGTAAATATTCTCAGGCCCTCACCTGAGAGTAAATATTCTCAGGCCCTCACCTGAGAGGATCGATCACCCGACCTCTATGTTATGAGTCCCAGAACACTAACCACTCGGCTACCTTCCCTAGCTACTTACGTCAAGGTCAACCACTTGTCAGTCATTGTATTATTCACAACTTCTACTTACCCTAATGTGTTTTCTGGCCATCGACTTTCCAATTTACTATGACAGTTAGGCTACATATCCACTGGCTTTCTATCCTATAGGAGTCAATCATTATACAGTACTGGATTTCTGCTACCAAATTAATTCAATTATCCAAAAATGCCCTGATAGACCATCCTTCGTGTTTCCTGCCTCACCTATCTATCACCTTCTCCCCTCCCACGTCCTACAATCCTACATGGTTTTTCATCTCTCTGGCACTCTTCTTGCATCCTCAGTGAATGCATGAGACTCACATTATACACAAGTTTATGTGTGCAAGAACAATATAATTACATCACACTTGCTGGTTACAATTCTATAGATAACAATTCAACATAATCACTCCTTCCATTATCTTGCCTTACAGTTAAGTTAGATATTACCCTAACCATACATAATGTTACATACTACCATACCATACATAATGTTACATACTACCATACCATACATAATGTTACATACTACCATACCATACATAATGTTACAATACCGTTCATACATTTACAATAGTACTGCTGTAATATCCATGGAACGTGTCCCGGATGTTCACTTAAGTTTCCCCCCCTTGATGCCACACCCGGCACACTGAGGCACTGGCACTGTTTGTTTACATGACACACTTCAGGCTTGGCCACCAGGGGGACTTTTTAAAGCTGAAAACTCCATGAACCGTATTAGCTATCGTAATGATAAAGGGCACTAGATATTTTCAGGTTTATTTATGGTCCATGTAATGTCAAAATAAGGCTATGTGATGTCAGCACGAATAACTAGATAACTAGATCAAAAACAGTAGCCAGTTAGTAAATATTAATATTACATCCCATTATTTAAATTTATAATGAAGGAAAGGGATGAATATTTGTTCATCCGGTAATTCTCTCAATATTGACCCAAATGTCTTTGTGAGGAGTAATTCCCTAATACTCTAAAAGTAAAAGTCTAGACTCTAGCTTAGAACACTTTTAAATTTAGGTGAGTTTGTCTTTGTTTACTATCTGGTAGAGACATCTAGCGGCCAGCGACGGCACCAGTGTTATTACAAATATGGGAGACTACAGTATTAAGTATCAAATAACTTCATGATGGCCTTTAGCGGCAAGGTAAATACAGAACTTAAATAAAATATTATCTCATCTTTCAATATCCTTGGGTTATTATTAATTACTCGTTGTTGAAGTCGTCGTCTTCAACTAAAGGCCTCCAATGGCTCCATAATATAGACTATCAATCAAGGATTATAGTCTATTATCCTTGTTATCAATTATGTCTGCGCAAACTGGGTGGTTGTGCAGGCAAAACCGTCGTGTGTGGGTGTAATTGATGGTTTGCGCAAATGACTGAACCATAATAATCCAATTAACAAGCTTTTTGTCAATCACACGCTTAATGTGTACAGTAATGCATGATAATGTGTGGTTACCTACTTAGTCTTCTTGCAAGTAAATTTAAATGGTTGCACAGTCACCAAGTTTGTGCAGGCATGAATGATCTATAATATATGGAGGTTGCTACAGAGGCCTTGACACACCTCCAAAACCACAGTCCAACAATAATTATAATACGAGTAACTTTCAATATCGTACCCCAGTGAATAAAAGCGATAAAAACAAATAGAAGATAAAACCTAGCATAAAATGAGGTTCTCTGAGGTCAAGTTAGATCTTCCCTTGTCTTGTGTTTCCTTCTAAAAACAGGTGTAAATAGATCGTCTCATGCCTCTGAACCGTATGCAAGAAGAACATTGAAGGTGTTGACGATGGCGTGGTAATGGTACGATAACTCCCTATATATACAGTAATACATAGCCATCGTACCTTTATCTTGCCATCGTTCACACTACCAATATTCTTGCATATTTATATTTGGCCTCGTAACACTCCCTTCTCCCCAACATTCCATTCTTCCTCCCTCTCTGTCATAATCTAGTGTGTGTGTGTGTCGGTATCCCTTCCTCACCCCCTATCATCACTATTCCTATCTCCACTACCACTATACTCACTAGTCTCCATCATCTCATTTTCCCTCCCTTTCTTCTCTCACTTCTTCCTTCCTCTCCTTTTTTCCACTCTCTCTCCCTTCTATGGTCCACACCCTGAAGTATCAGTGACTCACCCACAGCTCTCTCACCCTCACCGACTATAATACATATTTCCGTTCTGTGTACACCCTCATCTCACCAAGGTTTATTAACCCTTGCATCTCACTACGTTACTCTACGTATTACGTTAACTGTCAGGCCAGTCACCCAGCCAGCCACCCTCTCACCTCTGTTTTTGGGTAAGTTTGGTAAGGTTTCCATTATTTCATTAATTTTCTGCTGAACTGGAAATGACAATGATACATGGTTAGTTGTGTTGGTATTCCAATATTTACCCACAAGGCTCAGAGGTTCGGATGAGTTCGATACACAGAATGGAAAAATGCCACCGAGTTATTACTGTGCGGCAGCGAGCTATCCAACATTCATGGCCGAGCCGAGGCCTCTCTTCTCTCTCTCTCTCTGGCAGATTCTCACACACTCACACTGCTCAGTCTCAGACGACAGAGCGGACAGACTGACTCAGTGCACAGCAGACCTTGGTTGAGGGAGGTGAGATATTTTGCGCAACTGTGCAAAACCAACTGTTATTTTCATTTCCACACTTACGAATATCAAAAGGTAAGGTTTACGCTTACTGCTTGTATAATGCGGTATGTCAATTATATTCTTTTATGTCCCTATTTTTGTTGTGTAAACAGGTACGAGTTGGATCGCTTAACCTACTTATTAAAAGTCATATCACGAAATAAAAAGTTCGCCCAGTAGAAATGCAACATAAGTTTGACGAGAGACTTACACGTTGAGAAATAGGAAGTTTAGGTGGAGGACATTACATGAATTAGTATATTTTATTTGGCTTGGATTATGATGATGAATGGGTGACCGGTCAGTTGTTAATTACAATTGAATAACCAGAGCCATTTTTCGTGTAACCCAAACAAACTGACCTGACCTGACCTGACCTGACCTATAACTATATATATGTATTAAATCTTCACGATAGTATTAATTGTGTATAAACTGAAGAACTTGTTTAATGACTCTCATAATAATACATAAACGGGATTTTCCAAAATATGACGTGCACACTGGGAATAAAAATAATTACAAAGGAATACAAACCGGGATACATAATAGCTAGCCAGGTGGGACAAATAATACACATAGACAAGGATTACAAACCGGGATACATAATAGCTAACCAGAGATGGGGTAAGCAATTAATACACATAAACAAGGAATACAAAGGAAGTAAAAAGGGAATACTTAACACGAGCATAGAACATTATTCCATACTGAAATATACATAAATAGTACATATTTGCCGCGTGAAACTTATATACATATTTTCCTTATTTTTTCACACATTAGTTATCGAGACCAAACCCAATGAGTTAAGTGAACTAACCCTATGATGAATATATAATAATAGTGTGACGTCATTCATCCTGGCCAGGGTGCAACAGGTTTCCATTCTGTATACACTTTCGTCTCTATACCCCATTCCGCTGGGTTAGGTTAGGTTACAGATCCTAATTACTTCCTAAGGTGTTCTGAAGTATGTAAAATGAGCTGGGAAAGACAATGAGACTATTTTAAAGAATATAACGTTGTCAATTTTAGCCTATTGCTACTATTCAAGCGTATTATTCCTTCAACGTTTTTGTGTTTTGGTCCGGGCTGAGACGAGCTGGTATACAGAACGGAAATATGTGGGCGGGAGAAGTCAGGCAGGCAGGCAGGCAGAGAGGGAAGGAAGCAGCTTCAAGGTTAAATTAGGGGGTTTGTTTTGTTGTTATATAAGAGGGGGGGGGATCCTTTTGTCGGTAAATTTGGAAGGTCTCTGATTCCTTTAAACTATGCCACGAAACAGATCCCCTTTTAATACCATTGAGGACGTCTGTTTTCTGGCATAGTTAGGGGGAAGTAGTAGTGTTTCAATTTGTCCAATCGGTGATAGACAGGTGAAATAACAAGCACGAAATAAATAAAAGGAAAGGAGGAACAGAGTGAAGGTGATAAAGGGGTGGGACAGCAAGCACAACAAAATAAAAGGAAAGGAGGGACAGGGAGAAGGTGATAGAGGGGTGGGACATGAAGGAAATAAAAGTTCCAGTTGGTTAGTGTGTGTTCTTTATGTTGTGTGGTCAGCAGGTAGTCTGTGTAGCCTTCATACTGTACCTGTGTGTGTATGTATGTATGTGGGGTTTCTCTTTCCACCAACACGTTCATCATCCGCTTACACCATGTTCGTTGGTTAAATTGGCTGGCTGGCTGCCTGACTGGCTGTCTAAAAATATCGAGTAAGAAATTCTCCTCCATGTCACTTAATTACCCATCTCCATAATAATGTACCCTTCCTTGTGTTGACTCTCCTTTGAGATTTCACCCATTGTCATTGACCTTCCCTCATTCCCCCCCCCCCCCTCACCCCTCTACCTCGGTCCTCCTCCTACGCCACTACTCTCTTACCTCCACATGGCACATACGGGTGTGTAATGTACAAAGAGGGTTTGCAATACACATATTCAACAAACTGAGGGTAGACTGTATAATTATAGATGTGTATTGTACTAAGATTCATGACAAACACACCCAAAACAATAGTGGAAAACAAATAAGGGATTTATGGCTGTGTTTTGTATACATAGATTCATGACAATAGCGGAAAGTAATGGAATTCTGCATACGTCAAACCTTCAAGCCTTGCCAGGGAAAACCAGCACATACAAGGTTTCCTAATACTTGGTAACACTTCCGGGGATGGTAACGTTGAGGTACAGTCATAACTCAAAAAAAATAATAAGTATTCATGTTGCAGGTCTGAAAGAGGTCCAGCAAATATGTATATATGAAACAAGATGATAATATAAAGGATGGAATTCGTTCAGTGCTTAATGTCAGATTTGGATATATATATATATATACTTATTATGGCTCGTGACTGTACTATCAAAGACAATGTCAATTCATGGAGTACACTAGTACAGTCAGTATGGAAAGTTTCTAAGCTTGACAGGGTCGTAAATTCAAGAACCATAGAAGTTTACTAATAATATGGTCCCTGTATAGTGTAATTAAATATGGTGTGTGTGCTTGTGCGCAGTCATTACAAACAGTGCAATACACACCCTTATAATACAAAACAAGGCATTACAATAGTCGTATAGTGAAACCAGAGAAATTGTACACATTTCCATACATTTTTCTTTTTCTACTGCCTGGCAACAACCAACAAGGAAACGTGACAATGATGAGGACTTGAAGGAAGGGAATAATCTTACGAGAACCATACAGAGGAATTATACTCATTTCCTACATATTTTTCCAGCCTGGCAACGTGACAATGATGAAGTGTTGGATCGGTGTGTGTGTTGGTGTGTTGTTGGCAGTGCTCGTGTCGACAACAAATGGACTCCAGTGTTTCCAATGTATCAACTGTGGCGACAGTGTTGGCACTCCTGAAGATTGTGGCTCCAACTATGGAGCTTGTATGGTAAGCTATGATAAACTATGGTAAACTATGATAAACTATAGTAAGCTATATCAAACTATAGTAAGCTATGGAGATTACATGGCAATCTTTGATATAAGGTAAGCTGTGCTAATCTTTTGTCTAGAATTAATCCATAGCTGATTTTAAACCTACCAAACTCTTTTGTCCACATAAAAAATGTGAAGACATTTTTACTTCTTGTTGTGAAGATTGTACAGTCTATGGTATTAGACAATACGTGGGCCTTTTGCCTGAGGGGTGCTATCATTCATTTCTACTGATAGAACTGAACACTTTAGTTGACAACTCCATTTTGGGTGGTTATGGTGCTAACAACTTCACCTTCACTCTCTAACTTTCTCACGTTTGTGGTTACAATATCAGTCAAGGATGTCTTTTTATGTGTTTTCTAACCTAGATACTCGGTAGACGAATAAAGAGAATGGAGTCCTTACTGTTGATTTCACCATATTAGCTTTGGTTAACTCTTACTAGCGGTACTTTTATCTCATGGTTGAAGTTTTGTGTCCTTCAGCCTGTTCCTTGGAAAGAGTGACTACTACTCCTCATCTGTGATCTCATTACAATAATTTACTCTTTTTACATTTGTTTATATTATTAGGTGGTAAAATTAAAAATAAACATACCAAACCAAGTGGGTAAAATTTCCTTCAGTTCTCACCTAGATTGCAATCAATTAAAAACTAAAACACAATTAAGGGGAGATCCTCTTGTTGGTGAACTGAAAGGCTACTGATTCCTCCTAACTATACCAGAAAACAGATGCCCACTGTTTAAGGGACCCTGTAATGTAGTCAGAAAATTGGAGATAAACGAGTCTTTCAAATATTGCCCCGAAACCCCACCTACTGTATATGGTACAGTATAGGAGCTTGTTTCAGGGCATGGTCAGGAGGAATCAACAGAGGCCTCTAATTTTCATACAAGATCACAGGGTCCTTAATAAAAGGGGATCGATCTATTTAGTGGCATAGAGTGGAGGAATCAGATACTGTACCTTCAAAATTTACCAATTCAACAAAAGCATCTCCCCTAAAGTTATTGAATATTATCTATTGAAGATACTGTATTGATAATTATTGAATATTATCTCTTTACAGAAATTAGACATGGGAGGCCGCATAGACAAAACCTGTGGAAAAAAGATGGTGTGTGGGTTTAGAACGATAGAGAAAAGTGCCGTCACATTCTGGAACAACATCAAGAATCTGCTAAGTAATGATGATGATGGTATGTTTGTGGAAATTAGTTGAGGGGAAGTTTTGTGGTGGTAAATCTGGAGCAACTGAATCCTCCAAACTATTCCAAGCAACAGAACACTATTATTTTTGCCCTTCTGGTCCTATTTCCTGGCATACTTTGGAGGAATCAAGGCATTCCAATGTACCCAAAAAGATTACTACCTTATAGGGAGATTCTCTTATTGGTATAGGCTACTGATTCCTCCCAAACTATGCCACGAAACAGATTCCCTATTAGTACCATATAGAGCTTCAGTTTCCTGGTATATTATAGGCTATAGTTTGGAGGAATCAGAGACTTTCCATTTCACCAACAAGAGAACCTCCCTTTATTGGTACCAAGGCTTGTGTGCTGTACAGTATAACATAATGCATTTGGTGGCTTCTGAAATAACCGTGTCCACTGTCTATAGTAAGTACATACACACAAAAAAACAAACTATGATTACACCTCCTGCACGATACAAAATGACACCACAAATGAAGGTTTTTTTATAATAGCCTTTTCACATTGGTATCCCTGCGTATGTATGTTGTGGCCGCATCTGTTATCAAAAACCTTCATTTGTGGCATCAATTTGTATCGCGCAGGAGGTGTAACCATAGTTATTTTGTGTGTACAGTCACGAGCACTAATAAGTATCCTGGTGTGCTTCAAATACCTAGAGACAGTAAATAAATGCACAATAAGATCTCCATTGAGATTAGTTGGTTGGTAAATTGGTGGATTGTTCAAAGCTTCAACCAAAGCTGTATTCTTATTATATAATGTTCTTGACTGTACAGGTATAAGTACCGAATATCATCACTGTACTGTATGATGATTGATTTGAGGATGAAGGAAGACTGCCCTATGCCTGGAAGACCTTTTCGTGTAGGTCGAGGAACAATGTGATTAGCAAAAGAGTCGATCGTAACAGTTCTTCCTAAAACCTCAAGAAAATTAAATGTAATGATAAATGGACTACTGTAATTGGTTTCTTTGGGCAGCTGTGTCTGGTGACGTGAATGCCCAGATAATGCAATGCTGTGACACCGACTACTGCAACACTGCCACCACCACCAGTCACCTCCATCCTCTCCTCCTCCTCCTCGTGTCTACCTTAGTGTACCTCCTCCAACTCTAAGCCACACACCTTGGAGTAGATGTAAGTTTATTTGCACATCATGCCTTTTTGCACCTATTATTATTATTTTAAAGACCCTGTGATCATGTATGAAAATTGGAGACTCCCGATTTCTCCTGACCATGCCACGAAACAACTTCCATATAGGTGGTGTTTCATGGCAATAATTGAAGGACTCGTTTATTTCCAATTTTCTTACTACATCACTGGGTCCCTTAATACAATACATTAACAATACATTATATATTGAAGAGGAGGTAAACACAAGGGTAGGTGTGTTTGTGTGTGTGACAAAGAGAATAGATGACAGGCAGGTAGGTAGGCTGGCTGAGAGAGCAGGGGAAGGAAAGTTAAAGGGCAGCCTAAATAATGAAAGTTTAGATGAGAGAGAGAGAATGGGATAGGGGTTCTTGTCCTTCCTTGTGTGTGTGTGTGAGGATAGGTGTTTCTTTTCTTGTCTGTCCTTGCGTGCATGTGTGAGAATATTTGCACACCTTTTCCTTAAGGTACCCTGTGATGAAATTGGAAGAAAGATTTCTTCAAATCTTGCCATGAAACACTAACTATATGGAAGAAGTTGTTTTGTGGTATTGTCAGGAGGAATCAGAAGCCTCCAATTCTGATGCACAATTACAGGGTACTTAAGATTGGGTATTATGATGTACACTAGTGCGTTCCTAAGCCAACAACACTGTAACAGAAGCACATGTGATACCAACAACTAAGCAACAGAGTATAAATAATTAATAGAATGATGATCTGTGTTTTGTTCGAACCACAAAGTATATAATTACATTGTGTCTTGCCTGAGAGGGAGGGAGGAAGGAAGGGGGGGGGGGATTTACTATTACGAGTGAACTGTGTTATATTATTATGTTATCTATATTTATTGTGTTTTTCAGAAGAGATGGATGGTCAGCTGATCTATTGCTGGGACTTCACTGTTTCCCAGACAAATGGTTCAGCTGTACAACATTATCTACAATAACATTAATAATTCAACTAACCTAACCTTTAATGGAGGGGAGAAACTCTTGTCTACTGATTCCTCGAAACTTTCTAAGAAAACAAATCACTACGGAGTTACTAATGGGGGATCCGTTTAGTGTCATATTTTGGACAATTTAGTAGCTCTAATTTACCGTCAAGAGTTTCTCCACTTAACCAGTTAGTGATACTGAAGGATAATATTATATTCTTAAAAGTTTATATGAAATAGGTATTTTTACAAGGAATAATTATAATTGATATTAATTGGTTATATGTAACTATATTGTCGGAAACTATAATCACGTTTAATTCTTCATCTGTCCCTCTTTCCTTCTACTATATATGCTTTGTGCTTTGCTATCTCACCTCTCTATTGCCTTCTCCCTTGTTCTACAGGGTCTTCAAGGCCCAGGGAGGTCTTCTTTCATACTTATACTCTCTTGCCAGAAACAGTAATCATTGATATAGGTCACAAAAGAATCACATTAATTATCCTCTGCCTGACGTTCAGTACTACTTCTCATCGTCTCGAGACTTATTAAGGACCCATTCAGTGATCGTGTATTAAAAGGAAGGCTTCTGATTCCACCAAACCAATACATGAAATAACCTCCTTCCTTATAGGTGGTGTTTCATGGTAGTATATGAAGGACTCGTTTATCTTCAATTTTCCGACACATCTCAGGGTCCCTTAAGCATGTACAGTTGTGGTCATAATTAATCATACGAATTTGACAGCTTCCCTCCTTTCTTTAGCTGATAAACTTTCCATTGAATGGTTAAGTACAGTACTACAAACAGCTACACGCTACTTAAAACAATATCATACTTATGTGAACGTGAAAACATTAGACAGTAAATTATTTTTGAGTATGGTAACCCATATGTGGATGATTATTATTATTGACCGCGACTACTGTACACTCGCAATCCAAAATACATGCATGTATCCAGGCTTTATTTGAATAACCTGATTGAGTATAAAGCGAGCTCAAGCAATTATAAAACAGGATAAGAGGTGTAATTGGTTTACTAGTTTGTCGAATGATTTGAAACTTCAAAAAGACTTGGATACAAATTTTGGATTGAGAGTGTACCTTTCCATCTCGACTCCCAAATGTCTCCCACTGATCTCCTTTGTATTTATTGTCCCACCACCACTCTATCATCTTCTCCTTCACTGCCTACATGGTCATTCAGGCCTATAATGTTGTTCTTTCCTCCTCAAATGAAACCTTCCACTTCTCCATTCATAAAAATGTAATGATCAGTCCTCGCAATCTCCATACATTCCATATATCCTTGGCAAACCCTTCCATTTGTAATCATATCTACTTGAGTTAATTAAAAAAAATGGGAATTGAAATACTGTGCGGAAACATTATGTAACCAAGGGCCGTATCCAAGAACATTTCATAGTGTTAATTAACGATGGTATGGTTATAGTATGGTACGGTTATAGTATGGTACTGTGTCTTCGTCAACACCATCCACATTCCTGCATACCGCTTAAAATCATGAGACAAGGTGTATACTTTCTCAAATAAAACTTCGAATAAGACGGTATATATACATATTCTTATTTCTTACCATCTATATGTAGGATATATTATAAGAAGTATAATTACTGTATAGTTTTTGGTGAGTAGGATAATAAAAGGATAATGATAGTAGGCCTATAGGTATTTGGTGAGTAGAATAATACTGTACAAGTAATATAATGATAAATAGGCCTAGCTATTTGGTGAGTAGGATAAAGATAATAGGTCTATAGGTATTTGGTGGGTTTGTAAGCATCCATTCATGGCAAGAACTGACCTATACAGCACTGCCTTCAACACATTATAAATTATAGACTCTAACTTGAAGAGCAGGAAAATAATCCACTGCTTAAAAACTAACAATATAAAGTTATAAACTAACATCAAGGAGAAAAATTATTCACTGCTATAAAAATAACAATATTATGGACTCGAACCAACTTCAAGGAGAAAAATTATCCACTGTTTAAAAAATAAAAATATAAACTCTAACTTCAAAAGGAGAAAAATTTAATAGTACTGTACCCTGCTTTGAAATGGACTTGAAACACGATGGTGAGGTTAGTACTTGTATTTCCTTTATGATGATAACTATTCCATACCTTCTCCCTCATCCTACTGGGTGTTGCTAAAGGGTTTGAGTTGTCATCCTTCATTATCAAATCAACACTCACAAATAAAATAAAATAAAATAAATATACAGTATAGAGAAATAAGGTATGATCCTAACCTACCCCATTCTTCATTCTCAAATAAACACTGGCATAAGGATACAAAAAAATAAAATAAATAGAGAAATAAGGTACGATCCTAACCTACCCCAATTGACCAATCAGGTCCTGAAGAGTCCCCCTTTCTTTGGGTCTGGATCAAGTAACATGGATATAACATGAGACTCGTCAGCTTCCACCTGTGCATTACTCCTCAGCCACTCCAACACCCGGTCGTGTGTTCTTCGCCACTCGAGCCATTCCGCTGCTTCTCTGTCCTGTTTATCCTCCAGCTTGTCTTGTGGAGGGATGATGTTTGAGGATGAAGTGTGAGTGCTCCTTCGACGTAGCTTCCCAACCCTCACAACTCGATTCTGAAAATAAAAAATAGTTTTTTTTTTTTTTTTTTTTTATTGACATTTTTTTCAAGTTGATCGTTTTTTTTTTTCTTTTATTGACATTTTTTCTAGTCAATCTGTTTCTCACTCCTGGTTTTGTTTGTCACATTTGATACGACGCCGATACCACAAGGGAGAAGTAGACATCAGAGAGGAAGGTCAAGAAGTACAAAACAAAAAGGAAGGAGCATGCAGGTAGTTAATGAGAGGAAAAGGATGGGTCTGAAGGGGCTCCAAACCCCACGTGTTTAAAGACAATGCCCCACTACAACTAGAGAGAGAAAAAGAGAGTCCACTTACTTTCCTAGGTTTGTTGAAGGTGATGTTAAAATCGCTCTGATCAGCTGGCAACACTGATTGACTCCAGGTTACAACGTAGGCGTCCTCAAACACTTTCTTAGTCCCCCTCGGTCTGGTACTGTCAACATGGAAGTTGTTACCAGCATTATTACACTCTTGTGACTCTTGTAAACTATTCTATCTTCTTCACCGTTGACACATTGTTGTACATACGGTAACAGTGGACAGAGGAGATTGATATTTGCAAATTCTGGGCTTAATTTGCAGTTTGAGGGGAAAGGCAGGGTGAAGGATTTAAGGTCGTTTGGGTCAATAAAATATATATTACAGTGAGGTCATTATAACACCTTAAACAAAGAAAACGTGAGAAATGACACAGGCCAAAATTATGGCACGTGACTTAAGTTGTTGATGTTTTTCAGGGGCAGAATGGCCTTGTGCCTTACTGACTGCAGTGAAAACAAATTAAAATAAAGGAGGGACTGGCCCTATATGCCTTGGTTAAGTAAATCCCAGGAAGGTGGGACCGGCCAGGGAGTCTGGGGCCTCCGACTGCCAGGGATATTAGGAGGAAGGTCTTTGATCCCGCAGCCAGTGCTGTGGGCCCAAGTCCACGATACCACAAGAACTACAAGTGGGCCTGCACCTTCCATTAGACCAGTTCTGAAGGGACCCTAAAGGGGGAAAGAGTTTAGACTGCGCAAGCAAAGGGATAATGCACCTCCACGTGCTGGCGGTCCACACAGCAGTAAAAAAAAAAGAGCCTTCGGTTGCAGTACACCTCACATAGATTTTTAATCCATTTCGGCAGATCTCAACAAATCCACTAGAAAGTGACCAGATCTGAGATCTTACAACAATCTTTATTCTAGCTCTATGGCGTGACTTATGTTATTCTATGTCATGATGTGTACTGAGAGAGAGAGAGAGAGTATGATACCTTTCTGGTTTCCTTTGTACAGCAAAGAGTGATGAGTCTGGTGTGTGCATTTGGTCACTACTGGTGTTATCATTTGGGAGTTCTGGTATTGGGTCTGGTCCAGCACAGGACACTTTGGCTGTCCCACTCCGACGTAGACCAAGTGATCTCATCTTTGCTGCTGCTATGGCTACTGTGAAGGTTCTGTTGGTGAAGGATAATGTCACAAAGGAAACCTGTTAAGTACCATATGTCGCGCACATACTGAAAATACCTTGTAAAAATAATGTGTATTTTGTAAAGTTGTAAAAATTATATATATTATGTAAATAAGTTACAAAAGTTATATACATTATGTAGGGAAAAAGGAAAGTTTACACAACTGAATTTCTACAGTATGGCTACTTCCGACAAAAGAAAGGGTAGGGGGATAAAAATTTAGTCACAAACACACACACACACACCTGGTATTGAAGTGTGGAGAAGCCTTGTTGGGTTGTTGTGAGGTTGTTGTAGAGCCAGTGTTTGTGTTGTTGTCAAGTACTCCCAGCACCACAACACTTGTATCAGGTGTTGAACCACGGACTTCCCTCACAGCCTGTTGATATGCACCTGAACACCCAGCCATCACTCCTGTATATAGACACATAATATATAGCCTCTTGATTAAATCCATCCTAATTTGACGGAGGAATCACAGATGCCAGTGAAATGATAACAAATTAATATTATGGATATGATGAATAATTATACTTTTTTCTCTCTTATTCTTTTCTCGTATTTTTTAAGGCCATTACACACAGCCACTCACCGGCAACAGGTAAGACAATTCAGAGTCGTAATGTATTTATTTGGCTTCAAAGCCTCCTAACTGGCATATATTCTGCTCTGCTAACAACAGCATCCCAACAGCACCTTATATAATGTAGTGAGGTTCTGTAACATGATAAGATTGTGACCGCGAGACGGCTGGACTATGAGTCTTTTGAAAAGGAAATTTAATGGGAATGATAAACAAATAAACTTGCTGTAAGGGAAGATTTCCTTTGCTCGAAAATATTTTATGAAAATAAATTGGGTAATCTGCCAAGTTCTAATCTAACCTACAATACTCAAATACTTTTCATACTCACGGAAGTGTGGCTTGGATGGCACGTTGTCCTGGTCAGTGTTAGAGTTGTTGTTGTTGTTGTTTTTGTTGTTGTTGTTGTGCGTTGTTCCGGATTCCTTGTTCAGCACCCCACTTCCCCCACGACCCATCTTGGTGCCACGTAGGGCTGGTGTGACTGTTTTGTCCCCTCCACTGCTCCCTTTAGCCACCTCATGTTTCCCGGGTTTTAGGGTACTCTGTTTGACTCTGCTGCTACTCACCCCCGGTTTGGTACTCTTCTCCGTCCTCTCCTTCCCTTCTTTGCCTTCCGTGCCTTCAGTAGACTTCTTAGAGGTATTGTTTAATTTCGGCACATCTAATTCATGCTGGCGAGATGCAGGGACGCCTTTGGTGCCGAGGGAAGGCGAGAGGCTGTGAGGTTGACCGAGATTATGTAGGCAATTGGTAGGGTTGGGTTTATTTGGACTTGGTGGCTGGTCAGGATTAACAGAATGGAAAGGAAAGGCAGGCCGTGAAAGCCGTGAACTTGCAGCTAACTTCTCTTTCTCCTGTCGTAGTCCTTTGGTGTCATTCCAGCAGTCGGGGTGTGGGACTGGGGTGTATCGTGGACTGGGGGGACTATACAGATTAGCAGCCCCCTGTAGTAGTTCAGTCACAGACCCTCGCCGGAGCTCTGTCATCACGTTGGTCTTCCTGTTGGCAGCAAGGCTTTAATGTATTCAATTCATAATTATTCAACATGCTTCATAATTATTAACTATAGGTTTGAAATCGGTCCTCCACGAGGTTTCTTTCTGTCGTGCAGAAATTAAAACCTGTCATCACACACAATTCTGACTGTAAAGTGAACACACACACACACACACACACACATGCACGCTGTCTGATACGAACAATCATTTTATAAACCTGAATACAGTTTATGCAATTATGGTATCATCAGAGAAGCTAATCATGAAGGGAGTTAATACACTTTTAATATATTGGAGCGCCTTGATTCCCCCAAAGTTTGCCAGAAAACAGGACCAAATTAACAAAAATAACGGTGGCCTCTTGTCTGGATTAGTGTGGAGGAGGAATCAGTTGCTCCAGATTTACCAACACTGTACTTCTCCTCGCCTTAAACTACAAAACTATTTCATGTGGACCAGAGAATGTCAAACACAATTATCTGCATGTGAATTTAATATTTATGAAACGAGAAACATGCACGTATTGTACTCCAAGTAACCCTGACCTCTAACCTTATAAGTCAAGATTATTTTGATATTGAAGGCTACTTATTCCTCCTAACTATACCAGGAAACAGACGACCCTATATAGTGTTACTTTACTGAGGGATCTGTTTCGTGGCATTACTTTGGAGGAATCACACATGCAACTTTGAACTCACCAACAAGACAATTTCCTCCCTAAGACAAGCAACAACACAAAGACAGTGAAGTGAGAACCTTTCCTGTCTCTGGCCCTCACAACACACACACACACACACACACACACACACACACACACACACACAAATACATACACACACACGGCACGATACCAAACAGCTATGCACACTTTCCGTGACACTCAACATTTTTTATACACACACACACACACACACACACACACACACAACGTGACAACCAACATTTTTACACACACACACACACACAACGTGACACCCAACATTTTTACACACACACACACACACAACGTGACACCCAACATTTTTACACACACACCAATAAACATTCCTGGTTGCGTGCGTGTGTCTCTGCTGGGGGGAGAGTGAAATGATGTGTGTGTGTGTGTGTGCGTGCGTGTGTGATGGTGTCAGGAAAGGGAGAGTTGTGTGGTGGTCATGCAGAGAGAGGGTTTGGTGAGGGTTGGCGTGTACATTGTCTGTTTTTGAGTGGTGCGTGCTGACATAATGCAAACCCAGTGTGCAGATTCGTGTGTGGGTGTAATTTGACTATATTATTTTATTCCTATGGTGTAAAGGAGGTTCTGTATATTATAAAAAATGTGTATGAGATTTATAAAGGGTATTAAATTGTTGGCTGATCATAGTCTATAATAAAAATATCAATCTGTGTTGTTGTTGTTGTTGTATCTGTCCCTGTGTTCGTGTATGGGAACTGGAGGCTTCTGATTCCTTCTACCTATGCCACGAAACACTCTCCTTCCATATAGGTGGCGTTTCGGGGCAATTTTTGAAGGATTCATTTATCTCTAAATTTTCTGACTATATCACAAGGTCCCTTTAGTTGAACGCTGTCAATGGATTTTTTTCCTTTTCAGCTCGCTTGGTCCGACAATTTATGGGAATTTAATTAAGGGGGAGATAAAGACAGTTTTGGTAAACCTGGAGAAACTGATTCCTACAAACTCTTCTAAGCAACACACCATCATTATATTGGGGCAGACGGACGGCAGTCATCAAGGACCCGGGTTCGAGTCCACGAGAAACGTCTTCAGATATCCTGGCTATAGCCGACACATCAAGAAAATATCCCCTATATCGTCATTAACTCACAACATAGAAGATGCCCGACCATATTCCAAGATGCTGTGAGTGACGGTGTAGCTGATCTCACCTCATAGTGACGTGTATATTATAAAGTGTCGTCATCTAGTGGGGAAAACGAGAAGCTACCAACATCATGAACCTCTACTGTCTCATCTAGAGCGACACTCGATAATTTCGGGGCCTCGCCAGGGTCACGGGCAACTTACAGCCTACAGTCCCAAGGTTGAGGTACCGTATAAAAAAAAAATCTGGTATTATTGTTTCCTGACATACTTTGGAGGAATGTGCAAGGCGTTCCAAGGTACCCAAAGTGTTAAGCCCTTTAAATGGAGTGGATGGGTTCAGGTGGAATTTCATTGGTTTATCAGAGAACGCATTTACAGTGAAGGGAAAACCAATTTGTCTCATTCAATACTTCATCTCACTATTTCTTTATCTATACATTTCCTCAAAAAATATGATAAAAAAAGAAAAACTTGCGAAGATTAGTAAATAAAAATGATATAAGTAAAAATAAAATAAAAAACAATGTACAGGAAAATAAAAGCAATAAAGACAGTGAATAGAAATGATGTTGATTACGCTTCACTTTGGTCCCATTTTTATATATCTTGTCTTGTGTTGTGTTGTTTACTGGTCCCCCCCCCCCCCCACACACACACATCCCCCCCCCCCTCACGAAAAAGATGAAAGCAACACGCGAGAGATAACTGTTTAGCTATTTGGTGTGCATGGGAGGGGTTGAGGGGTGAGGGGTATGGGGTTGGGAGGGGTTGAGAAGAAGGGGTTGGGAGGGGTATAGTGGGTAAGGGGTTGGGAGGGGTTGGGAGGGGTGAGGAGTTGGGAGGGGTTGAGAAGAAGGAGTTGGGAGGGGTATAGGGGTGAGGAGTTGGGAGGGGTATAGAGGGTAAGAGGTTAGTGGTGCATGTTTTGGTGTGCATGGCAGGGGGGTAGTAGGGTTGGTAGTGTTTGGGTGTGCATGGCAGGGGGTACAGGGGTTTGTACAGGGGTTGGTAGTGGTGTTTGGGTGTGCATGGCAGGGGGTACAGGGGTTGGTGGTAGTGATGTTTGGGTGTGCGTGCGTGATACCAAATTACAGGTCTGGTCTTGGTTTTCATGTCATAAACTGTATATATTCAAGGAGAAGTGAGAGAAACCGAGAGTGGTATAAAGGGAAGGGAGAGCTCCAAGCAGATTATATTATACTGTAGTGATCATTTGTGTAGACTATAATTATGTGTGCAACGGGAACTATGATTGGGTTTAGTAAATATAAATAGTGATAATGTGGCGTAGGGAGAGGTTTCCATATTTGGCTTGAGAGAGAGAGAGAGAGAGAGAGAGAGAGAGAGAGAGAGAGAGAGAGAGAGAGAGCAGAGAGAGAGACAGAGACAAAGAGAGAGAGACAGAGATTATATTTGAGATATCTAGAAAACCCTGTGGAAGAAAGAGAAGGATGCATGGGAGATAGTGTCTAATGTTGTGAAGAATTAACGTCCACCTCCTCTGTATGTTCTCCATAAAAAAATAATAAAAATATATCAATCCTGTAAAATGGACACCAAAATTGAACAGCTTAATCCAAGTGAGGTCGTACCCAAGTTAGATGTATTTAGTAATAGTATAATTTTATCCATTCAGTTATATTTACACTTGGAAATATTATTATATCTATTTTATAAGACCCTGATACGTGGTTACATGAATGCATTACTGACTATTATTATTATATAGGTTTGTGTTAGGTTCGTACTTATCATTATCTTAACTCTTATATATAGGTTTGTTTTAGGTCTGTACTTATCATTATCTTAACTCTTATATTTAGGTTTGTTTTAGGTTCGTATTTATCATTCATATCTCGACTCTTTCCTTACGAGTGATACATAATAATGACACAATGAGTAAAGTGTAGTGGTGTTGTGTGTAAACGTAATCAGTCATTGGATTTGTGGCGTGAGACTGTGGGAAAAGTTTTATATCATTAGAAGGTGAATCAATGCAGAGGGGGTCAATGAGAGAGAGAGAGAGAGAGAGAGAGAGAGAGAGAGAGAGAGAGAGAGAGAGAGAGAGAGAGAGAGAGAGAGAGAGAGAGAGAGAGAGAGAGAAACAGACACACAGAGAGACAGAGACAGAGAGGACTTTGCCAGACTATAGAAAGACATTGTACAGTAACACAAGTAAGAAAAGAGACAGAGAAAATAGAAAGCAGTAATAGTGTGATGGAAGATTAATGTGGCTTCAAGATTATAACCATTACTTAATTAAGTGAATAAAACAAAACACTTCTGGTGCACATCATTACATTAGAGTATCTTGATTCCTCCAAAGTATGCTAGGAAACAGGACCAGAAGAGCAAAAATAATGGTGTTCTGTTGCTTGAAATAGTTTGGAGGATTCAGTTGCTCCAGATTTACCAACACAAAACTTACCCCTGTCAGTAAGTGTGTTGTGGTGATATCTGTAAAGTAGGTGTGTGTATGTGGTGATGTCAGTTAGGAGTGTGTGTGTGTGTGTGTGTGTGTGTGTGTGTGTGTGTGTGTTATGGTGGTGGTAGTGGTGATATCATGACATGGTAACATTAATATTAAGCCACAATCACAAATGAAGGGGGATTAGCAGGATTAAAAGGCCATTATTATAGTGTTGGTAAATCTGGAGCAACTGATTCCTCCACACCATTCAGAGCAACAGGACATCCCTTAGTTTTCTTAATCTGGTCTCGTTTCCTGGCATAGTTTGGAGGAATCAAGGGGCCCCAATATACCACACATGTATTATCCCCATAAGTGAAGGCCAAGAATGAGGTCTTTAACATGTTTGGGAAGAGAAGATGGCAGTGTTTACGATTTTGTTTTGTTTTTGTGGTTATTATTATTGTTGTTGTTGGTGGTGGTGGTGTTGTTGTTGTGGTAGTAGTATTAGTATTTATAGTAGTAGTAGTGGTAGTGGTATTATTATTATTATTATTATTATTATTATTATTATTATTATTATTATTATTAGTAGTAGTAGTAGTAGTAGTAGTAGTAGTAATATTGGTGGTGATGGTGGTGGTTGTAGTAGTAGTAGTAGTAGTAGTAGTAGCAGTAGTAGTAATAGTAGTGTTATTTTAGAATTATTTATATATAACTATTATTATTGATTTATTTATTAATTATACCACAGACAATATAGAAGGAAACAGAAAGGAAGGACAGATAATACAAGGGAAAAGAAATAAAAGGAGGAACAGTGGAAGAGAGGAAATGTATTATTCTCAGGGTTGAAGGAGTGTGTGTATGTTTGTATATGTATACCTGTATGTGTGTGTATATATAATGTGTGTATATGTGTACATGTTTGTGTGTGCATATGTGTGTATGTATATTATGTATGTGTGTATTTATGTACATGTTTGTGTGTGCATATGTGTGTATCTATATTATGTATGCGTGTATTTGTATATATGTGTGTATGTGTGTGTATATGTGTGTGTGTATATAGGTTTGTTTCCTTGTTTGTTAATGTGTTCGTGAGTGAGGGAGAGTTTAAGAGTGTGCCAGTGTTTGTGAAGGGGAGGGAAGTGTGTGAATGAGTGTGTGTCTGTTGCGTGAGAGACGGTGGAGGGAAGGAGGGAGAGAGAGAGAGAGGGAGAGAAGGGAGGGAGGGAAGGGGTATAGGATCAGACTAGACTGAGCTGAAGATCTCATGGAGGTGCTTCAGTCTAAGGAAGGAAGGAAGAAAGGAGAGAGAAGGAATGAGAATAGAAGGAGAAAGGAGAGAGAGGGAAGGAAGAAAGGAGAGAGAAGGAACGAAAACAGAAGGAGAAAGGAGAGAGAGGGAAGGAAGAAAGGAGAGAGAAGGAATGAGAATAGAAGGAGAAAGGAGAGAGAGGGAAGGAAGAAAGGAGAGAGAAGGAATGAGAATAGAAGGAGAGAACGAAAGAGAACAGAAGGAGAAAGGAGAGTGAGGGAAGGAAGAAAGGAGAGAGAAAGGAGAGAAGGAAGGAGAGAACAGAAGGAGAAAGGAAAGAGAGGGAGAAAGGAGGGAGAAAGGAGAGAGAAAGAAAGGAAAGAAGGAAGGAGGAAGAAAGGAAGGAAGGAGAAAAGAAAGGATTGAAGAAAGAAAGAAAGGAAGAAAGGAAGTAAAGAAGGATTGACTGTATGATTGAATTGAGGATAAAAGAAGGAGTAACTGATTTCTCCAAACTACTCCAAGCAACAGACCCTCATTATTATTATGTGTTAAGTTAATGTAGATCTGTTTCATGGTATACTTTGGAGGGATTAAGACGCTCCAATATACCAAAATTAATGATAAAGAGACACACGAGAAATGAGGAGAGAAAATTAGATAAAGACGATAAAATAATATATGAAAAGTATGAGAAACAATATGTGAATAAAAGAAATATATATATAGAATAATAATAATGATAATAATAATCATAATAATAAAATAAAATAAAAATAAACATAAAAATATATATATTATTAATTATATATAATGATAATTATAATGATAATAATGATGATAATAATAATATTAACAATAACAACAATAATAACAATAGGAATAATAACAATAACAATAACAATAATAATAATAATAATAATAATAATAATAATAATAATAATAATAATAAAAATAATAATAATAATAATAATAATAATAATAATAATAATAATAATAATAATAATAATAATAATAATAATAATCAGTGTATAATAATATTAGCAAGAAAATAAATGTCCTATGTAAAGAGCAGCAGTTGCTTACATTAACAAAAATAAGAGCAATATTATGTAATAACTAACTCATCATAATTACCGATAAGCTTAATTAATGACCAAGGCTTGTAATTATTCCCAAGACACACACAATCATTAAGTAAGGCACCCTGTGATGTAGTCAGAAAATGTGGAGATAATACGAGTCCTTCAAATATTGTCACGAAACACACACACCAATATTATGGAAGGAGCTTGTTTTGTGGTCTAGTCAGGAAGAATCAGAAGCCCCTAAATTCCCATACACAATCAGAGTTAGTAAGTCACTTTTGGTATGTACTGTACACTCTCACCATAAAGTATCGAGCTACTTTCAAATGGAAACAATATGGCACTATGGGCGAAACATTGTGATACTTACTGTGACGTCTACATCGAGGTCCTATAGCGCCAGAAAAAGGTGATAGAGAGGTGTGACAGCAAGCAGGAAGGAAATAAAAAGAAAAGAGGGACAGTTGAAGAATTGAAAGCTAATGGCTGGGTCCGAAGGGGCGCCAAAACCCTGTAAGTATTGCCCACATTACTATAGGCAATAACCCCCCTACGGGAGGCATCGTTTTGAGGAATCAATATCCCATCATTTCACCCCCGACGGATGATCCCCTTAATGCCCCTGTGATCGTGTATGAAAATGGGAGACTTCTGATTCCTCCTGATTACGCCACGAAACAAGCTCCTTCCCTATAGGTGGTGTTTCGTGGCAATATTTGAAGGACTCGTTTATCTCCAAATTTCTGACTACATCACAGGGTCCCTTAATCAACGTTGCCAAATCATCACTCTCGTTGAACTAATAACCCCAAATACAAGGCTAATTATTATGGGTGGTAGGTACAGCATTAGTAGATCCGGAGCAACTGATTCCTCCAAACATATTCTGAGCAACAGGCCACAATTATTATCGTTCATCTGGTCCTGTTTCCTGGTATACCTTGGAGAAATGACGGCTATCCGATGTAACCCATCTTGGAGTTTGGACTTGTTCGTATGTTTGTAATATTGACCTCACCATATTGCTTCAGGTTCATTTCGAAGCAGTGAATGGTTTTGCTATTCTATATTTTGTATGAGCTGTTGTTATGATTTCGAAGCAGTGTTGGGTACTCGTCCTCGCCATGAATGAACGCTTACGAATAGAATTTTAAGTTAAAGAGTGAACTTTGCTTTTGGTGTCTTTACCTCTTTTAAACTGATGAGTGAGAAGTGAACACTTTAGATTTAACACCTTTTTAACTTTACTATCGGACAATACACACACACACACACACACACACACAACCATACCCATACTTATAATACGTGCACCACAAAAACATATGGGTTACTTAAGAGGGTGTATATCACATTGTCCCATTGTATACGGTTTTTCGAAATACTTAAAAGAAAATAACGTAAAATAGACTGAAGGAAAGAGTTGGTTTGTATATGCATGGTGGAGGGATGGAGAGCCTCACAACACCATGGAGTATTGATTACGGAGCAGACCAAAGGTGGAAACATTTTCACTATAATATTACAAAAAGGAGAAATGAGGGTGAGACGGAAAGGAGACGGAAAGGAGACGGTGTGTGTGTGTGACAGAGAGACCTTGAGATGCCATGCTGTCACTCCATATCACCAGTTGTAACTTGTAAGCAATTGTACATAACAGCATTATAACACACAAAATATTCACTGTCTAAAATATCTACTACACTGAACTATTTCACACGGGGGTAAGGGAGAAATTCTGTGTTGGTAAATCTGGAGTAACTGAATCCTCCAAACTATCACAAGCAACAGAACACCATTATTTTTGCTCTTTGTGTCCTGTTTCCTAGCATACTTTGGAGAAATCAAGGCACTCCAATGGGAACAAAAGCGAATTACCTCCTTAATCAGTAAAACATAACTTGATGCCTTGAATACCTTACCTGTGTGTGACTGTGTGTGTGTGTGTGTATGTGTGTATGTGCGTCTGACACGTGGACCAGCTACAAGGACCTCCACGCGGCCACCAAGCCTCTGTGTTGAGTGTTGGTAGGTGTGTGTGTGGGAACCTGCCTTAACCTTGCCCTGCCTGCCTTGCCTGCCTGCCCCACCTTTAAACCTTGGCCCCACCCACCCTCTCTCTCTCTCTTACTCTCTCTCTCTCTCTCTCTCTCTCTCTCTCTCTCTCTCTCTCTCTCTCTCTCTCTTTCTCTCTCTCTCTCTCTCTCTCGTGCGTAAAAATACTCTCTCGGGAATCGAAACCAAGGCCAGGAAATACGAGATGAGGAATTTAACCAAGTGATTGCAATGGGAATTATCTTTGGACTTCTTCAGACCTCTTCCTACCATCACGAGTCACAGGTAAAAAAGTCTCTTGTCCAGTTTTGTTCTGTTATGTTTCAATGTGTGTGTGTGTTTCATTTTTTTTTTTTTTGTGTGTGTAATGTGTGTTTCCTGGATCTCGTCTACCTTTCACGTTTTGTTGCCGATTGTATTGTCAGACGCTAAGACGACACAAATACATTAAAATGGAATAAAACTAAGATTACCCCACCTACTGTACAGCTGAGCAGAGTCCATTCAAGTATATATGTTAATAATTTAGGTGCACATAAGTTAGTTCACTCAGCCATACAGCCAAGGTAAACAAACATACAGTAGCTATGTTTATCTTGCATGCAGCTGTACAATGTTATGACTGAATTCTCTGTGGTTCGAACGACAAAACACCACAGTTAACTCACTAGATATCCGAAGTTAAGGTACAGAAAAAAAAGTTCATTAGTAGATTTCCGAGGTTGAGGTATAGAAAATAGAAAAGTTCACTAGGTATCCAAGGTTGAAGTAAAGAAAAAAAAGTTCACTATTATAGATATCCGACGTTGAGGTATAAAAATAAAAAAAATCACTTGGTATCTCCTATTATTTAGTCGTTCGAACCCCAGGTGATTCAGTTACATTGTGTCCGGCTGAGGGAATGAACTCCTGTGCACCCTCTAAAGTTTCTATAATCCCATGGTTGGTATAGGAGTGGATGTGAGGGTTACCCAATGTGTGTGTGTACAGTCGGCGGTAAAAGTGGTGTGTCGCTTCACTCAGCACTTCTTAAACTATAACATAAATACAGTCATCATACAGAAATACGATACCTTTATGCAGGGGGTAAATTTATGTACTTTTATGTATTTTTCAGTTAACGAGTGTGTTATATTTCCATCCTTACTTCATGACTTGGCAGATGTTGCGACAGGATATTTGCCGCCGACTGTACAACATTAGGTATTCTGTAACTCTTTATTCTGCTTTCATTTTAAGGGACCCTGCATGTAATGGAGTCAGAAAATTGGAGATTAATGAGTCCTTCAAATATTGCCACGAAACACAAAGGCTACACACCTATATGGAAGGAGATTGTTTTGTGGCATGGTCAGGAGGATTCAGAAGCCTCCAATTTTCATACACAATCACTGGCACCCACTCCTTGAAAACTGGGTGATGATGATGATGATGATGATGATGATGATGATGATTCAAACATATATGGTAGGAAGGGATGTACTGCGATCTCCTCTTCTGCCCTAACTACACACACACACACACACACACACACACACACACAAAAGTTGCACGGCCAAAGTTAATGTTACACAATGTCATGAAAAAAACAAAACAAAAACAAGATGAAACACGTTATAACCTTCACGTGTCACGCAACGTTATTCGAGTGTAAACAATAAAACCCCGAGCAGCTCCCCAACCCCAACCCCAACCCCCTCCCTCTCTCTCTCTCTCTCTCTCTCTTGTCTTCACTGGTACTGAGAGGATAATATATACATCTTTGGTAGCCTATATATACATAATGAGTCCCTTGATTCCTCCAGTGTATACGCCTGGAAACAGAAGGACCATATTATTAACACAAAATTATGGTGGCTTGCTGGTTCACATATTATTTAACGAGATTATTAAGGTGGTAATTCGTTTTTGTTACATTGGAGTGCCTTTATTTATTCCTCAAAAGTATGCCAGGAAACAGGACCATGCACTGATGAACAAAAATAATGGTGTTCTGTTGTTGCTTGTAATAGTTTGGAGGATTCAGTTGCTCCAGATTTACCAACACAAACTTTTCCCTTAACTCCCGGGAATTTTACTCTCGGGTGGAAAAGGAAGGCAGATGATTATTATTATTTTTGATTATTATTTTTCTCCATGACATTATTATATACGTATTATTATGTCAGGAAACAGACGGGTTCAGTGTTTACTATATATATGAGGTTTGTGTTTCGTGGCATCATTTGCAGGAATCAGTAGTCTACCTTACAATTATATTACTTTTAAGAGTTTCAGTTAAATCTTTATTATAATGTATTTGTGTGGTTCCATATGTGTGGTTTTTGAGGTAAGGACACACAGACAGACAGACACTATAGGAAAAAAACATACTAATAGGAGGTGAATGAAGTTATATATTATTTTAACAAACTCTTTCCCGTTAAACAATCAGATTTAGACGATGTTGTTATACCAAGATCAAGGAAGGAAGGAAGGAAGGAAGGAAGGAAGGAAGGAAGGAAGGAAGGGAGGGAGGGATGAAGGAGGGAAGGGATGAAGGAAGGAAGGAAGGGAGGGATGAAGGGAGGGATGAAGGAAGGGAGGAAGGAAGGGAGGGATGAAGGAAGGAAGGAAGGGATGAAGGGAGGGATGAAGGAAGGAAGGAAGGGAGGGATGGAGGGATGAAGGGATGGATGGAGGAAAATTGACCTGACCTCTATTTGTGAGTCACGCGAAGTATGGAATCACAACAAAAGAGGTGGGTCGATTGTGAGCCTCAGTCTGTCTGTTTACTCACTTCAGTCTCCTTCTCTCATGTTAGTATCCCCCCCCCTCTCTCTCTCTCTCTCTCTCTCTCTCTCTCTCTCTCTCTCTCTCTCTCTCTCTCTCTCTCTCTCTCTCACTAAAGCGTGCTAAAACCTTCTAATATGATCCACTTCACCGTAAACACTCTAATGCTATAAATGTCATAATAAGTTTTTTTGTAGCAAAGCATAAATGTAATATAAGTTGCCATTAAATATCACATGGATGGGTAATAAAGCATCACATACACACACACACACACACACACAATAACACACACATACTGCTGAAGGATAGAACAACGTTATTTTTTTTTAATCAGCCACAGGGAACCACTCCTGCACCCCCCAAACCCCCTCAAGCCTGTCCCCCTATTCCCACACACCCTTAACTCATCACCAGCAAGGTTTGTGATACTGTTTTACGATTATGTCCACAGTTGTCATGTAACATGTAACATGCTTCACACATTACCTCGAGCTGTGACTCACATGTTCAAAGCACAGGTGTGAGGATCATGTTGACATCTCTGTGTGAGTCATGTTGGTATCACTGATGAGGACATTAATCTATAGTAGATCACCTGGCAGAGTGGCAGCTGACATTAGTAGGCTGGAGGAGGAGATCACTCACAGACAACACACAACACACACACGTACACTCATTTCTCCACATGCACCACACAACACACACGTACTCTTCTACACACACACATACACACATACACACACACACACCCTATCACTATAATTACATCGCCCTAATGACCATTACGAAGTCGATAGGCGTTAAGCTCAAATAACAAACAAACAAATACGTAGAATGGAGAATGGAGTTGACGAAGGAGTACCTAGACATTCCATCTGACTCATGAACTGTAAGCTATCAATAACATCACGGGTTAAGGGATGTGATCAAAATACATAAACACAATGAAAATCATAAACGAGTAGAAAGCAATTTGAGACGCACTGGCAATAGTTAGAGAAAGTAAACCTATAGAAAATAAGACAAGGACTTTGATTTGTCAGGTACAGTGTGAGTTGTGAAATAAGAAAACAGGGTGTGGAAGACCTACTGATGTGGATTGTAAAGAGTAACAGTATAGAGTATTTTATAGGATCACATTACATCACACACATACACACACCTCGCCGATATACAGGTAAGCAGTGATATACGAGTACAAGTTGTGTTGTTTATATTAAAATAATAACATACAAACATGGAGATATAGGGTACAGCATATATATGTATGTACTTTACCTGTCATATTGTACCTAAATCATCCTTCACCATTTATACTTTCCTTACCTGCCTGTTCCCCAGTAACATTCATATTCATTGTATTCAACATATTCTTTTTTTCCCACGCCCGACATCCTTTGTACAATACTCACAACCTCTACTCTCCACTCTACCGTGTTCTGTATTCCACAACCCACTTCTTCCCTCCCTTCCCTGCCCACCCTAACTCAGTCATCCCTGATATACTCTCATTCTCTGTTTTCCCGACCCCCCCCCCCCCATTGCCCTTCACCCCTCCTTCCTATAGCAGCTAACCTACTCTATCCCCGTCCCTCATTGATACTTCTTCCGTTTTCTGTCGCTCTCTCTGCCTAACTCACTCATCCACCTACTAGGCCTTGCTCTATCCTACCCAAGATCTATACCAGTTTCTGCCTCCTCTTGGTCTTGATCCCCCTTCATCCCCGACCCTTTGGACTACCTTTATATTACAGGTGTCAGGTGTTGAAAGCACTATCACACATTTCCGCCGTATCTACATAACAGTTTCGAAATGGAGTGTCATAATATCAATCCTGGCGCTGTCCCTCACGTGCTACGGTGAAAATGTGTGATAGTGCTTTCAACACCTGACACCTGTAATATAAAGGTAGTCCAATTTACTTCATAGATCATTCTGGTTCATGATTCTACTTATTTCTCACCTCTCTTGAATAGGCACCCCACCTCCCCTCCCCCCCCCCGTACCGTCTTCAAATCCCTCCTTACTTCACCCTCCCACCAATGAATGGTTCGAACCACCAGAGTTCACAACTAGTGTTCAGGGGTTAATATCTCGGCCAACGTTGACAACGCTGGGTGGGCCTCACGGCAGTGTCACCAGCTGTATACTCGCTTATATATAGAGAGAAGGTATATAGTCAAAATATAGATAGAGAAGGTATATAGTCAAAATATAGATAGAGAAGGTATATAGTCAAAATCTGTCATCAGAAATGCACATATAATTTAGTATACTGTAGGTGTCATTTGTAAAGGCTTGCCAATACACACATACAGGAATATATCAGTATGTCCATAACTGCTAAGGTATATAGTGACTCAGGTGTGTGTGTGTTAGTACAGGTGTGTGTGTGTGTGTGTATGTGTGTGTGTGTGTTGACATAGTTACCATCTTAGCAGTTATTTCAAGACCCGAATTTCTTATCAATATTGTGATCGATTTCTGAGGCAGTGTTGGTAAATCTGGAGCAACTGTCTGATTCCTCCCTATTATTCCAACCAACAGCCCACCATTATATTTGTTCAATTAGTTCTGTTTCTTGGCATACTTTGGAGGAATCAAGGCACTTCAGCGTACAAAAATAAATTATTATTATTATTATTATTATTATTATTATTACTATTATTATTATTATTATTATTATTATTATTATTATTATTATTATTATTATTATTATTATTATTATTATTATTATTATTATTATTATTATTATTATTATTAAAAATGGTTGTGTGATAAAATTTCATGTCCAGAATAAAAAAACCAAACATCACTAGAGCATTTTATATATCGCCTCATAATATGTCCACAGAAGCTTCGTAAATAATAATAATGATGATGATGGATTGATATTAGTCGCCCCAACAGGAAAGTCATATAGCGCCAGAGAAAGGTGATAGAGAGGTGTGATGACAGCAAACAGGAAGGAAAATACAAATAAGGAGGGAAGGTGGAATGGGGTAGTTATAAAAAGGGAAAATAGGAAGGAAATAAGGAGGAAAGGTGGAATGTAAATAATAATAATAATAATAATAATAATAATAATAATAATAATAACAAAAATAAAAATAAAAATAAAAATAATAATAATAATAATAATAATAATAATAATAAACCTAGAATATTAACAGGGTAGTACACGTGTGACCTATATAGAAAATAAATCTGCCGTGCGTGTGTGTTTGTATGTATTCGTATTCGTCATCGTCGTCGTCGTATTCACAAACTTTGATTAAAATTACCTCGTAAACTTAATGTAAACTGAGACACGTGACTGGCAGAATTATATACAAGGAAGTGTGAATATGATCGTGTGTTGGAGGCTTCTGATTCCTCCTCACTATGTCACGAAACAAGCTCCTTTTTAATGTAATGTAGATGGTGTTTCGTGGCGATGTTTGAAGGACTCGCTAACCTCCAATTTTCTGACTATACATCACTCATGGGGGTCCTTAACGTTATGGGTGTACAGTCGTGGACGTTAATATCAATACACATACATTATTTCCTTTATAGTTACATACACCAGCAAACATTAAATTAATCCCCAAAATCTCACTCTATCTTTATAATTATATTTTCTCAACATTATTGTAATTTTCTACAGTCATCTTTATTTATTTTTATTTTTTTTACAATCATGTGTAAACAAATTTGTACAACTGTAGTTAATTAATGCCTTTTGGTTTCTATCATGCCATTTCCTTCCTCAATAATTGTCTTGCAGTCTATTTCCTTTTCTCTTTCTGATGTGTGTGTGTGTGTGTATGAGAGAGAGAGAGAGAGAGAGAGAGAGAGAGAGAGAGAGAGAGAGAGACATAGACATATCCATTACAATCACATACACTGTTGGCACCAAATTACTCTCACGTACACACACACACACACATCCTTTCCAATATTAGGTGTTGCCCTTTGGTCTGATACTCGTGGTAATAATCACTTACACACCTGGTGCATCAACACTTACACACCTCATGCATCAACAACAACTAGTGTTTCCCCCTTTGGTAGAAATATAACAAAAAGCAAAATATTTATACCTGCAGTTATTGTGGACGTTGTTCTCTCTCTCTCTCTCTCTCTCTCTCTCTCTCTCTCTCTCTCTCTCTCTCTCTCTTAAACCATCGACTGACTGCCTGCCTGACTACCTTCCCTATACTCACGGTACGTACAGTTGGACACACATGAAGCTGGTACATGTGAGGTATAGGTACATAAGAAAAGAAAGTGACAAAAAGATGTACAGTAGTTTGTTGACAGGCAGACAGTAAGATATTATTACTATCTGCTTGTCAACAAACTATAACTTTTGCTACACTTCCCTTTCTATTGTATCCATCTGACAAGTAACGAGGCGCCTGTATCAGATTCATGTGTGTCCAACTGTACAGACAACTTTCTTTCCATACCCTTAATTGACTTTCTATTCGTCGTCGTTTTCTTCTTCTTTTTTTTTCTTCGTTTTGGGTCGCCTTCCAAACCAAACCAAACCAAACCCTCCATTATTAACTCTTCTTCACTTGCCCTATTGATCCCTCTACTTCCTGTGTGTGTGTGTGTGTGTGTTGGTGTGTGTGTGTTGGTGAGTGTGTGTTGGTGAGTGTGTGTGTGTGTGTGTGTGTGTGTGTGTGTGTGTGTGTGTGTGTGTGTGTGTGTGTGTGTTGGTGAGTGTGTGTGTGTGTTGGTGTGTGTGTGTGATGTGTGTGTGTGTGTGTGTGTATGTGTGTGTTGGTGTGTGTGTGTGTGTGTGTTTGCTTCCATTACTAACTAGGCTATATATGACTCATAATATGAGTCAGCTTTCACGACTTCAGCCCTCAACACCAAACTCATCTAGAGAGAGAGAGAGAGAGAGAGAGAGAGAGAGAGAGAGAGAGAGAGAGAGAGAGAGAGAGAGAGAGAGTTGGGGTCGAGGGAGGGAGAGAGAGAGAGAGAGAGAGAGAGAGAGAGTTGGGGTCGAGGGAGAGAGGAAGGGAGGGAGGGAGAGGTGGGTTGGAGGCGAGGGAGGGAGTGAGGGAAAGGTCTAACTTATAGTGTCCAATGTCCATTCGCAGGCACTCACACTCCACCAAGATGCTGATACACGCACACACAGTCTCTCTCGTCCTCCTCCTCCTCATCCACCTCCCCATCCCACCTGCCACGGTACAGTACAGTATAGTGATAACAAATAACACAACAAGGAATCAACACTCATCATTGATCCATGGGCTAAGCTACAGTACATGTGGAATACCGTGAATAATAGGTTAATAATAAATATAGGTTTTATAGTACAACGTTGGTAAATCTGCACCATCTGATTTCTATAAACTATTTCAAGCAACAAGGCACCAGTATTGTTTTTAATCTGGACCTGTTTTCTGGCATGCTTATGGAGGAATCAAGGCGCTCCAATGTGTACCAAAGTGTTATACTACCTACCCACTTAGTTAAAGAATAGTGTGTGTGAAGAAAAAAATGTTGGCAGAATGTTAGTTAGATTAGAAATAGTTCCAACAAAATAATAATTAATATGGATTTGTCTGGATGTAATGAAGTTAAAAAAGAAATATGTGTTTGTCGTCTATAAGTAAGGATGTAAATATATGACCAAGCAATACATTACAATTTACTAAAATAAACAAACCCCTTTCCTTTCCTTCCCTTTCCTTTAATTTAATTTCATTTCTCTTCCTTTCCTATCCTATCCTTTCCTTTCCTTTCCCTTTATTTCATTTCATTTCATTTCCTCTCCTCTCCTCTCCTCTCCTCTCCTCTCCTCTCCTCTCCTTTCCTTTCCTTTCCTTTCCTCTCCTCTCCTCTCCTCTCCTCTCCTCTCCTTTCCTTTCCTTTCCTTTCCTTTCATCGTATCCATCAGGCAGAACCAAGAGAACCAAGAGCAACAGCAGCAATAGTCGCCCCAGTAGTACCAGAGTGTCCCAACGACTGGCTCCATGATGATAGTGGGTTGTGTGTGTGGGTGAGTACAGAGAAGGCCGTGTGGTGGAGGGCTGCTAATACTTGTCAGACCCTGAACAGTCGACTCACATACATTGAGTCAGAGAGAGAAGGCTTCATTATTACTGGTAGGTTTTTTGTTGTTCTTTTATCTATTTATTTTATTAATTAATTTATTTATTTATTCATTTGTTCATTCATTTTCTTCTCTTTCTTCTTTTCATTATTATTATTATTATTATTATTATTATTAGTAGTAGTAGTAGTAGTAGCAGTAGTAGTAGTAGTAGTAGTAGTAGTAGTAGTAGTAGTAGTAGTAGTAGCAGTAGTAGTAGTAGTAGTAGCAGTAGTAGTAGTAGTATTTTCATTCGTATTTTCATTATTTATTTATTTATCTATGTATCTTTTTTTAAGCATATTGGTAGGTCTGTCAGGAGGAGGAGGAGGAGGAGGAGGAGGAGGAGGTGGAGGTGATTACTCCTGACAGTCACTACTCATTATCAACAACAAAGGCAATAAATACTTGTAGTGTGTAGGAGTTTATCTTTCATCACACCTGAATATGTATCTATAATTCAACACAATCACTGTCACCAACCACCAGCCCCGAAAGTAGAGAGAGAAAATGAGTGTTTAGAGTGGAGAAAAGTTTCATGTGTTATCGGAACACTGCATCACGTAATAAATATATGTATGAAACTAATGCTACAACAATTCTAAGTTACTGTATTTCTAGGCTATTATAAGCTAACGGTGTACAAAATGGTTGGTTAATTAACAAGTTACTCTTAGATATGAAAATAGTGTAGTTTTGAATGTACATACTACAATGTGTATAATGTACTGAAAACCCACACAACTATATAATTTACTGTACAACTGATGTCTATATTGTATGTAGGTATCCTGATTGCCAAAGGAATCAACGCTACCTGGATTGGGTTGAATGACTTGGATGTTGAGTCAAGCTTCAATTGGGTTGGCAGTGAACCAATCACCTACTCCAAGTAAGTTCACAATGTTTAGTACAGTTGACTCTAAATATTTCGAAACACTACACTACCTGCTCGAGTCTAGCTGGTGGTGTCTCGAAATTTTTTGGAGGCCACTGTACCCCCAATTCGTAGATAATTAAGGACCCTGTGATCGTGTATGATAATTGGAGACTTCTGATTCCTCCTGACTATGCCTCGAAACAAACTCCTTCCCTATAGATGGTGTTTCGTAGCAATATTTGAAGGACTCATTTATCTCCAATTTACTGACTACAACACAGGGTCCCTCAATGTAAGCTAATACACAAAATTATATACAAGACCATAGTCATATTTGTAGATAATAAAACTACATCATAATCAAGGCCATATTATTCGTAATATATAGATAATGTAAGCACGTCTATATACATATAATTTAAACCACATAATTCGTTGACAATCAGTATAAGTAAACAATATTCTTATTCAAAAACTACATAATATTTATAATCTTGGTAAATGAGAGGTATTATTTTCTCAGTGTATATAATAATGACTTGGACTAAAAAAAAAAAAGTAGAGAAAGTTTGATATCACTGTACCCAACCAAACTACAACTTTCTACATCATCATGAAACATATAGAGAATGTTTAATATCACTGTATTCCACCAACCTACTTTATACATTATCATTCTATAATCATATCAACAACATCCAATCTTCAATATTAATTTTCCGAAGGTGTGGGATATATACCTGTATACTCTAGACAAAGAAAAGTAATTAAGTAGTGGTGGTAGTGGAGGTGGTGTTATAAGTGGTGTTGGTAGTAGTGGTGGTGGTGGTGGTGGTAGTAGTAGTGGTGGTGGTGGTTAAAGGGGTAATAATAATACACTTGTGGCAGTATTGTACAGTTGGTTCCACTTCCGCGTATACCACTTAGCGTTGCCAATGTTGAGCCATCCAGAAATTTGGATCCCGAGCCACGTTTGATCCAAGATGTAGAATCTTGGTTTGATTCTGATGGGAACCAAATCACCACCGAATAAGATGGAAACACGAGTTGGGACAGGGAGAGTGACTTTGATACGTTGTGGGTTTAGGAAATTATTTCAATTTTTCTATCACAGTTCACTTCAACACTTGTGGTGCTTGATTCACTGACCTGGTTTACATTATTTTATTTTCTGGAACATTTTTCACTTCAACACTTGTGGTGGTTGGTTCACTGACCTGGGCGTGTGAAGGTCTGACTAAAAGACATAAATCAAGAATGATTTTATGAGACTATTAAATAGTCCTGCCACATTAAAGGAATTTAAATTGTACACAAAATATCACATGATGTCTTTTCACGTCCTGCTTTCATACTATTTGATTGATCATGATGAAGGTGGTGAGGAAAGTGAGGAAGGAAAGTGGAGGAGTATTGAATGAGTGAGGAGGGAAAGTGGAGGAGTATTGAATGAGTGAGGAAGGAAAGTGGAGGATTAGATTGAAATTGAATGAGTGCTGGGATGTAGGAGTTATCATTGGTTTAATTAAGACTCTACACTATATAAGATTCACTGTCCTTTGGTATCCAGTAACACAAATAAAGAAAATTATCAGAAAATAACTTGACTGATGGTAAGTAACAAAATTAGCTTCACTTGTAATATCTTACAATAAATATATATATATTTTGTTATATTATATAATTATGTAATAAACAAAAAAAGTTTTACAATGCCCAATGGAGGGGGGGGGGGTTCGATCCCAGTACCCCTGCAGCCCAATTCGCCACTCGGGGGCCTTGCTATTTAATCGTGGCTGTTACAATGCCACCTTCTGCTGTAGTTGTGTCATGGTATAACTTTTGTGGTTTGTCTGGGGGACCAGCAACCACACTGGTTAATGGACTCCTCACACCCTCCTAATAAGTTCACATAAAAATAATTAGAGGATATTTATTGACAAAACCATATGTAGGATCTTCACCCGGACAACGTCGGGTATCGCTGCTAATAACTAATAAATAAGTGAACCACACATCCTTCCACCCTTTATCACACACACATACACACACACACACACACACACACACACATTCGCTCACTTTCTTTCTTTCTTCACTCCTTCTTCCAAACACACCAAGTAATAATTACAGTACTGATATATTATTCATTATAATTATTATTCTGCAGCTTCGCCATAGGTCAACCGAGTGGCAGAGGTGTCCACGCTGACGAGGACTGTGTCGCCATCAGTAGTGACCTGGGATATATGTGGGACGACCTCTACTGCTTCCTCGAGCTCAGGTGACGCATTTGTGAGGGGGATTTTTATTATGATGATGATATTTGGGGTTATGGGGTTTTGTAAGGGTGATTAGTATTTTTGGGTTGTGTAAAGGTGATTAGTATTTTTGGGTTGTGTAAGGGTGATTGGTATTATGAGGTAATAATATGTAACAGTATATAATATTATAGAGTATATTATTGTGAGTATAGGACAGGGATAACAACACTGACAAAAACAAAAGCTACACTGTGACGTAAACAGTACTATATTGACACTGATTATACAGAGATAAGTAATATATAAAGTGTCAGGAGCTGAATACATTGGTAATGGGTTTTCTCATGTTTTTACGACTATAGGAGACATAATATACAATAGCCTATACACCTATATATTATTATCTACTATAAGACGTGACCTCAGACTGTGACTCGGTTTAAGGGGGTGTGAGAGTAGGGGACAGGCTTGGTTTGTTTTTGGGGGGGTGCGAGAGTATCGAGACAGGCTTGGGGGGGTTAGGGGGGGTGAGGGAATAGGGGACAAGCTTTCTACCCCTTCCCCCCACCCACCCCAAGCCTGTCCTCCTACTCCCGCACCCCCCTCTCTTTCCAAAATAATAGACTGTGAAGGAATTATAGTGGACAAACATATACTGATGACTTATAGTATATATAATGATGTAATATAAGTTTGGTTTCCTGGCTTGTGATGGGTAATGTTCATCTGTATAGCCTGTATGGTTGTGTGTATAGGGGCCAGTGACACAGATAAGAGTCATTGGCTTTTGTCACGCAACCCCACCATAGTCAGTCTCTAGTTTTTATATATTTTTTTAATGATTTATTTATTTATTCATTTTATATTAATTTTATAGATGTTGAGTCCGGACTTCATCGCCGATAGCCTAATAATGTGTTCATAATGTAATTTTGGACTTTTTTGTTTCGTCTTCGTCAACAGGTTCGTGTGTCGGAAGGACATGATTAATTAACAACAAGTAACAAGTGTGTAGTGAATTAACATCTGTGAACAAGTACTTATATACCAACACTACCACCATCCCTCTCACTGAAGCACCGAGTATGTACAGTCACCACCACTAATAACTATACAACTTTGGTAGAAATTTTGATCAGTCCAATTCACCAATGAACTAATTAATTCCAAAGGAGATCTTGTTGTGCAATATATTTACTGCAGTCTCTAGGTATTCGAACCACACCTGTATAACTTATTAGTGTTGGTGATTGTACTATTAAACCTATACTGTATGAAGAAGGATTACCACTACCACCACCACCATTACCACCACCACCACCACTACCACCACCACTACCACCACCATACAATTGTTGTATACACTCACTGAAGCACCACCATACTCCATATATAAAGGATTCGTAGCATACACTTTATTACACACTCTGAAGCACGTAAAGCACCACCACCACACATGAAGCAAACACACTTTGAAGCACCTGAAGCACAACCAAGCTAGTTAATTAAAGGATCTACAAACTCTGAAGCACGTGAAGCACCAACACACATGCTTCAAACACACTCTGAAGCACATGAAGCACAACCACAACTCTTTTATCTCGTGGAAAAAACGAGTGGATGATAAATATTGGAAGGTATGGAAGTACAGTCGCGAGCACTAATAAGTATACTATTTTGGTTGAAGCTTTGTACAGTTCAATTCATCAAGGAAGTAAATCCAATGGAGATGTTACTGTGTATTTATTTACTGTGTGTAGGTATTCAAAGTACACCTGGTTACTTATTAATGCTCGTGTCTGTACTGTAGTGTAATGTAGTGTAGTTGTAAAGGATGTCTGTCTGTATAGAGGAAGCTTGTTACCACGGACCCCAAAAGATGGACCCAAAAGTTGTGTACGCCAATAATAATAATAATAATAATAATAATAATGATAATGGTGATGGTGATGTTTGTTATTTATTTTCCTACTCTACAGGAGGAGACACTTATGAATAAAGTCTGCGTTAAATGAATAATGTTGTTAAGGAGAGGAGATTGATATTTGGTACCTGGTTTTAATATATATATATATATATATATATATATATATATATATATATATATATATATATATATATATATATATATATATATATATATATATATATATATATATATAAAGTTGTATGCAAATGTGTATGAATATATGTTATAGTAAAACACCTGCACGTAAAAGCCTCACACAGCAAAACGACTAAAAACATCTGAATCAGCACGCCCACAACAAAGTATGTTCTCGGCATATATATATATATATATATATATATATATATATATATATATATATATATATATATATATATATATATATATATATATATATATATATATATATATATATATATATATATATATATATATATATATATCGTGGAGATCGTCACTACCCGAGGGTTAGCTATAGAGTACTGTCTGTTCATCAGGGAATTTCGACGTTTGTGAAGCCATTATCTAGTACTGTGAGGGAGGGAATATGTATGACACCGACCCTTTAGGGTTTAAGCCAAAATCACAAACATTCTGTTTATCTCACACCTCGATTTTATTACATTATTTAAAGAAAAGCCAACTGTCATCCGTAATGGTGGCTGTGGTTGTTTTGTCAACCCTCTATCACCCTCACTCACTCACACAACCACAAACATATATCTCATTAGGTAATTCTATATATTATATATATTAGCCAACCCTCGCCAGTGTAAAATGGATAATAGATATTTGTTATCGGAGTGAAGTTACCTAAGTTAGTGGGGTTGTGTGGTGGGGATTTATTAATATTTTTTTATTTATAAAAAATATATATATTTTTTATAAGGTAGTGAAGAAAGTGGACCCATACTTCACACATCTTCACTACCCACCTACTTACACATCACCATTACTCCCACTTCCTACATTATCCACTATATACATACACATCACCACTTAATATGCCTCCACCAACCACACCAACATCTCTCTCCTCCTCTCCTGGTTTGATGTGTGCGTGATTGTACCGCTTTTCATGGCAGAGATCTGGGTTCGTGATAGTGGCAGGAAAATAAGTCACTGAGGCAGAGTAGTGTTTGTTGTAAGGTTGTATTAAAGCAGTGCTGCTCCTGGTGTCTGTAGTGGTAGTGGTGGTAGTGGTGGTAGTGGTGGTGGTGGGGCTTTGTTGTTGTTTATCTTTATAGTTGTTGTTCTCATAAGGGAAGTAACCAGTTGAGGGGAAAGTGAAGTACACGTAGTCCTCCTAACTCTACAGGAAAACACATCCCTATATACTGTAGTCTTATACGGAGGGGATTCACTGTTTCCTAGTATAGTTTTGGGGGATTCAGAACTTCCTTATTTTCCACAGCAGGTTACTTCCCTTATAATTATCTCAAAACAATACACATGCAGAAAAAAGTATATAATGGTTTTTTTTTTTTTATCACGACTAGTATTTGCTTCCCTATGCTTCAACTGTAGCCTAGTAAAGTGCAGAGAGAAGGTCATAGTAGGCTAAGCTTGACTGAGTAATTGGGCTACTGATCTCAAACCCATTGGATCATAGGGTAGTACTAACACTCACAAGGTCTGAGACAAAATGGTACAGTTGGTCTCATTAATTCTTACACATGTAGGCTGATATGGTAAGAGAGGTCATTATTCTGGAGTTATTACAATGAATGGTCTACAACGTGACTCGGTGATTGCGAAAAAACAAACCAAATTCCAAAGTGCTTTTAGATTAAATTTGCAGCACTCTTTGGTTGCACAAAGGATTCGCAACACGTATAAATGCGAACCTCTAAAATTTTGCATGTGCAGAATTTAATCCATGGTGTTGAAGATGTTCTCGTAACAGTTCATCCCAATTTCTTAGTCGTGTTTTTTAGTTGACATTACATTCGCTGCATTACAATGGTGTCGGATATTTCCCGGTATGTGTTTTAAATTTGTATGTATGTACTTTGTATGTTTAAGGCCCCTGTGATTGTGTAGGAAAATTGGAGGCTTCTGTTTCCTTCTGACTATGCCACGAAACAAAATCCTTCTATATAGGTAGTGTTTCGTGGCAATATTTGAAGGACTCATTTACCTCCAATTTTCTGACTACAATACAGGGTCCCTTAACCACCAGTACTCTAAACTTCATACACAATTATTTGCTGTGCACTCTTTTCCAATAAGGGTGACTGTATCCTAAAATATATGAAACAAAATATGCTTCATGTATCCAATAATGAAAATAGTTACAAGGAGTTATAACATGATTGGATTGGATTCATTGATTGATATTTGGCACCACAACAGCGATGTCATATAGCGCCAGAAGAAGGTGATAGAGAGGCGAAACAGCAAGCAGGAAGGAAATAGGAAGTAAATAAGGACAGTTGAGTTATAACATGAACATAATTACTGCCTAATCATTTTTTTTTCTGATTCAGGGCAGGAATAATAATAAAAAAATTAAAAAAGGATCTTAAGTCATATTGCTATTTATTTACGGTTATATTTACGAGTACAATAAAGAAGAAGGAGGAATTATAAATGAAGATAAGTTATTGTTGTTGTTGTTGTTGTTGTTTACTATTGTTATAAGTCTGAAAAATGGGTTATCTCACATCCCAATCCAGAATAATGTTGGGATGGTACTGTATTATAATGAGGTGAAGATGAAGTGATTATAAATGTAGTGAAAACTTTATTGATTCGGGGGTAAAATGGAACGGCATAATATTTTTCGCACGTGTGTTTGTAAAAGAACTAGTAATTATTATTGTATTAACACACACACACACACACACACACACACACACACACACACACACACACAATTGCATCATAATTATCCCTTATTGTTCATTCAGATTATAATAATGAAGAATTAATTTTACAAATATTTTGAATCTTACAAGTGAAAACCTTATTTTTATATATTCCCTTGAAGGGATAAATAATACTTTGATTGATAGGAGCAGCAACAGCGAGGTCATATAGAGCCAGGAGAAGGTGATAGAGAAGTGAGGCAGCTAGCAGGAATGATAATAAATACTTTGTCACTTTTTATCAAAAGGCGAAAAAAAAAAAAAAAAAAAAAAACGATGTGAGAATTTCAGGTACTAATGAATAACTTTGGCCAACTTTTGTCCCTGTCTGAACAGTGACGAGCCATAATAAATATCCAGCAGGTCTGTCTTAACGATATAGCCTGCATGGTGGAGTGAGATTTAATTAAGGGGGTAATTCACTTTTGTTACATTGGAGTGACTTGATTCCTCCAACAAAGTATGCCAGGAAACAGGACCAGAAGAGCAAAAGTAATGGTGTTTGTTCTGTTGCTTGAAATAGTTTGGAGGATTCAGTTACTCCAGATTTATCAACACAAAATGTCCCCCCTTAACTATAGACATAACTTCTTCATTCACTAAACTCACTCTTCTCTTCCTCACTGATACACAACAACAACAATCCCCCCTTTTTTTTCTCTCTCCTCTTACTTTCTCTATCCTCAGTTTCTCACCCAAGTCGGATGTTGTGTTTACGTACACAACGCCACCAGTGACGTCAAGTTCAGTGTTACCAGAACCGAGATAAAAAGGTATACAAGAAACCAAAAAAAGACTTATCACGATGGTGTGGGTGACAACAAACCCCACACCAGGACCAGGGACTATTACCACACCAGGACCAGGACCAGGAACATGTAGTACCACACCAGGACCAGGACCAGGGACTCGTACCACACCACCAGGACCAGGAACATGTAGTACCACACCACCAGGACCAGGAACATGTAGTACCACACCAGGAACATGTAGTACCACACCACCAGGACCAGGAGAGTGTAGGAGAGTTGTCATTAGTGACACCAATTGGCCCAAAGCAGTCAACGCTCGACTCTCTTTACTCATTGTGTCCGTAGCTGCTAATGGCTTCATCGCCAATTATCAGAAGGGAGCTTTGGCCGTCGCCCTTCAACTCTTCAGGTGGGTAGTGTACAGTTGCCTTCTCTAGTAATGAGCACAGCCTCCGGTGAATTTAGTGATATGTGGCACAACTGTGTTTTAGTTACTCGTAGTAATAGTAAATGAATGAACACAACTCACCTCTCTTATAGTATACATTATAACGACGTTATGTATACCATATTAACGTTACTATAGTGTGTGTGTTGTGAGGGAGAGGATTGTATGTATGTATGAATGTGTGTGTGTATGTATGTATGTGTAAATAATGTATGTGTATGTAACGTTACTATAGTGTGTGTGTGTGTGTGAGAGAGAGAGAGAGAGAGAGAAAGAGGGAGAGAGAGAAAGAGGACTTTATGTATGTATGTATGTATGTATGTATGTATGCTTGAGTGTGTGTGTGTATGTATAAGTAATATATGTCTACTAACGTTACTATAGTGTTAACAACTATACAAAAGTTGGTTCCCTCAGCCACCCACTGAATCCCTTGTGGTTCGATCAGCCACCCACTGAATCCCTTGTGGTTCGATCAGCCACCCACTGAATCACTTGGGGTTCGATCAGCCACCCACTGAATCACTTGGGGTTCGATCAGCCACCCACTGAATCCCTTGTGGTTCGAACGACTAACCAACAACACAGTCTGGTGTGGATGGCCAAGTGGGTTTGTTATATAGGTCATTCCAACCACACAGAATTATGGGCAGATTTTCTTGTTGGTAAATTAAATAGAAGGCAATTGATTCCTCCAAACTATACCATGAAACAACTCTATCAACTATAAGATTAAATGAAAGGCTATTGATTCCTCCAGACTATACCAGGAAACAACTCTATCAACTATAAAATGCCCTATTCTATTTTTGCACGTTACAGGGAAGAGTTGAACATTACGTTATTTTGGCAGCAACTGATTATAAGCGGTTACTACATTACCGGATACTTGTCAGCAATATCAGCTGGATTTATATCTGGTGAGTCTCTTAACAAACTCTGTATCATACTAGTTATTAATTAAGGGGGGGCGGAAGTAGGGGGCAGGCTTGGGGGGGGGGGGGGGGTGCGGGAATAAGGAGGATAGGCTTGGGGTGGGTTGAAAGCCTACTCCCGCACTCCCCTAAATCTCCCCCCCCAAACCTGTCCCCCTGCTCCCTCTACCCCCCTAAATCCCCCCCCCAGGCATGTCCCCTAATCCTGCACCACCCTAAATCCCCCCCAACATGAGATAAAACACCACATATGCTTAAACCAATCTTGGCTTTCACTCTACAACCATACATGTATTGTTCTGTCACTCTACAACCATACATGTATTGTTCTGTCACTCTACAACCATACATGTATTGTTCTGTCACTCTACAACCATACATGTATTGTTCTGTCACTCTACAACCATACATGTATTGTTCTGTCACTTTAAAACCCTACATATATTGTTTGTTTTGTAACAGAAAGAGTTGGTCGTCGTGACGTTTTAACAGTGGCTAGTGTGATATACTTGGTATCATTGGTGGTCAGTGCCACCGCCAGATCTCGCTCACAAATCCTTGTGGCACGACTCATAGCCGGGGTTCACGTGGGTAAGTCACCTTCATAACCCAGTTGTATGTACAGTATGTATGTAGGTATGTTGGTTTGTATGAGCATCATGTGAAAACTATGTGTCACACAGCAAAACTAATAACATACAAGCACTGGCTTCGCCAGCCCCGGCTACGCCGTGGGTGCTTTTGCCTGCGGCGCTGCTCGCTTCGCTCGCGGCTCGCTTCGCTCACCCCGCCCCCCACCCCCCAACCCCCCACGCCCCCACGCACACCCCTACCCCACACCCCCACCCCACGCCCCCCCCTACCCCATATATAAAAAAATATATATATACAAAATGCGTACGTGCGCGCGCACGTACAAAAATCGTACGTGCGCGCGCACGTACAAAAACAAAAAAATATTAATATAATAAAAAAAATATATATTAATATAATAAAAAAAAAATATATTAATATAATAAAAAAAAAATATATTAATATAATAAAATAAAAATAAAATTTATTAATATTTTTTTTTATTAATATAATAATAAAAAAATATTAATTCCCCCCCACACCCCACACCTCCCCCACACCCACGCCCCCCCCCCCGTGTATGGTGAGTAGTGAAGATGTCTTGTGGCCGCCACAGTATACATTGGCGTCCTCGCTACCTACCACCCACATCTTAACTACCACCCACCCCTTGTCATATATATAAAAAGAGATCCTCCTCAACACCATGAGATTAAGGTTTGAGTAACGTATTGAACCATTGCTGAATTAGCTGTATGTATAGAGGTTCCTTTCCCGGAAATACTCACCTCCTGATGGGGGCGGGGGAGAATTGTTACTCGTTTTCATCAGTTTTTGATTATTTTATTGACAAGCTTTTTTGTGTTGTTTTATTTATATTTGCTTGTTTATTGTTGTTTGGTTGATGAAATAATACTAACAACAGTATACCTTATCCATTAGGCTATGAGGAGGACCCCACTAGACTTTGGTATTAATGGCCTTTTATACTTCACAATGTTACTGTTGTTTAAGTTTATTGTACCAAAACATAACATCAAGCAATATATAGTTATTATAGGGGTAGAATAAAGGTAATAGGTGAAGGTGGATAGCCAGACATCTTTTTCTGTATCCAGTTTACAAGAAAGGAAATGGGAGTGATGATAGTAAGGATAATCTGGTAAGTAAGTGTAGGAGAATGTGGCGAGTATAGTGAAGATGTGGGTGAGTAGTGAAGATGTGTAGCCTCGGTATTTATTCAGTATCCAGTTTACACATCATGGCCATAACAGGTCATTGGAGGTGTTTCCTTATGGTTTATAGGGTGTGGAGCTGAGTCCTGATAATCGTGTAGGTAGTGAAGATGTGTAGCAGGGATCCAAATGATGAATGGAACCTGGAGAGGGTAAAACACAGTCAGAAACTTTGTGTTGGATAGTGATACACTCACTCCTCTGTGATAAACTAACACCTATAAAACAACCTTTCCTTTCCTTGTGTTTACAGTCCCAAGACCCTTAGTTATGAGGCTCATTTTCTGTTCCAATGACCATAATAACTTTTGTTTGATGTTATGTTTTGGTACAATAAACTTAAGCAACAGTAACATTGTGAGGTATAAAAAGCCATTAATACCAAAGTGAAGTGGGGTCCTCCTCACAGCCTAGTGGATATACATTTGTTAGTAATAGTGATATTTCACCAAATTTCAGTAATTATTAATCTCATGGTATGGAGGAGGATCTCTTTTTATGAATTAACTACCAGATAGATAGAATATAGAAAGACATTTGTTCCGTCATACAAACTTCAATATTGTTACAACATCAAAAGGAGTGTACACTGTATTAGAAATATATTATAAATATATTACAAGCACTGGGCTTCGCCCACCACGGCTGCGCCGTGGGTGCTTTTGCCTGCGGCGCTGCTCGCTGCACTCGCCCCTCCACCCCCCCCACCCCCCCAATCAGATGTCACACCAGGTAGTGAAGATGTTAATATTTATCTCTGCTAAATATAAAGGGCAATGTCTCTTCCACTTAATAGTGAAGATGTTAACTCTTATTTAACCGACATTTGTAATATAAAATACATTGTCACGGAATCACCCTGGAATCGACCTTCACTTCGGGTTTTGACTATTTTTTATATTTTTGAAAAGTTTTATCATTTCAGAAAAGTTTTAGTTTTATATATACTAAGATAAAGTATAAAGTTTTCTTTTCAGGGTATGCGATATCACTATCACCCTTGTACCTTAGCGAGGCGGCACCAAAAGGTTCCAAGGGTTTGGCCACAATAACGTTCGCCTTTTTCTACGCCTTGGGACTTGCCACCAGCCATCTTCTAGGGGCTGTGTTCACCAATGTACCCGATGGATGGAGGTCAGTCAGTTCACCCTTAATTGTGTTTGTTTATTAAGGGGGGGTGGGAGTAGGGGACAGGCTTTGGGGGTTTTGGGGGGTGCGGGAGTAAGGAGACAGGCTTGGGGGGGTTATGGGTGGGTGCGGGAATATGGGACAAGCTTTCTACCCACTCCAATCCTGTCACGCTATTCCCGCCCCCCCCCCCCCAACCCCCCCCCCCCCCCAAGCCTGTCCCCTACTCCCACACTCCTTTAAGGAACCAATGGTGTACCGGGGATTTGAAAAGAGGGAGTGTATTTTTTTTTAAGATGCTTAAGAATATTAATAAACAATTAGAATAGAATAGAAGACTTTAGAGAGAGTGGAAGTAAGATCAATAGGATTATAATTAAAGAGGTAAGAGCGTCACCCTTTATTTGAGTGGGTTGTTGTTATTCGTAAAGAAAGTTTTGGAGGAGAGGCCGATGGTTATAATAAAGGATCAAGTTCATCAACACATTAATTCCTGAAACACACGTAGGAGTATAGACCATCTGAATCATGTGTGTCTTAGAAAGGGATCAAGGGAAAACAAATCTGTCTGAACCATCTTAGTATAATATCTGTTCTAAAACTTAAGTTTACAAAAGTATGAATAAACTTTGTTATAACGTCTGTCTTTTTAACTGGTATAATTTTCAGGTACCTGTTTGCAGTAGGAGCGTTGCCTTCTGTGTTGCAGATCCTGGGACTCTTAATGGTGCCAGACAGTCCACCTTGGCTGGCACATCAGGGAAAGTCAGTCTCATAACATTCTATAATAGGCCAGTGCTAACTTGATCTTGTCAAAAGTATAAACCTGTATAGGGTCTCCAGTTAAAGCATATATTGTATAGGAACAGTACAAAGTCATATTTTTTTATCCATTATAATACTTTCTTCAAACTATACCCCCGGAAAACAGACGAGTTAAGAAGAAAGTTCAATTGGGTGTCATTGAAGAAGAGGAAATGAAGGAACTGTGTTATGGAAACAATAAAATCCACAATGTTTTCTGTGCCTCATTCAGAGATGCAGGATAGATCAACAGGAAGGTGTGCTATTGCATCATTATGTTATGTGGAGAGGAGCTGTGTGGATGGACGGTTGTCATACCAAAGTGGAGCAATGTAGAGTGGAGTGGAGTCATTAGCATAATAATATCATTGATGAAAAGAAACAGAAAAAAGTAGGTAATAGTACAGATCCCTGAGGAACACCACCATTGTTGATAGCATGTGTCCAGGAGATTTTGTGTCCCATTGTACAGTCGGTGGCAAATGTCGTGTCGCCACATCTGCCAAGTCATGAAGTAAGTATGGAAATATAAGTTTCACGGGCTCCTTAACTGAAAAAAACAACAACAAAAACAGAGAAATATATATTATTAACTCCTTGGATATCATATTTATGTTTGGTGAATGTGATTGTTTAATGATTAACCTTTATATTATCTTTTAAGAAGCGCTGAGTGAGGTGACACGACTATTACCACTGACTGTACATAAATAGTCACATTTACCTAAACATTTATATATGCTGTTATCATTAGGGATTTATTGCTTGTAAGAATAAAAGTTCCACAAAGTCAGATAACCTGTATTACAGGTGTTTGTGTAATTGGCTTGTTACAGATTGAGGGAGGCTGAGATGTCACTGATATCTTTACGATCCAAGACTTGTGAATATGTATCAGAGTTCCAGTGCATCTTGGCCGAAGTTAAAGCCCAACAATGCAAGGTTAGTTTCATAACATGTATTTGATTGGGTAGGAATGAGGATCTGTTATCTAGTACACTCGTGATACATAATTTCTGACCAGAGTGTGAGGAGCAGAAAGCTTCGAATCGCCTGGTATTGATCATTTCCCCACCCAGTACACCTATAGAGGCTGAGTTCGAATGCTGGGTATGTATGTATGTGTGTGTGGTGCCTGTATGCCGTTCGTCTCTGGTCAGGGATTGTGTATCACGAGTGTACTATTTACCTGACTAATGATTTCTTGATTACTTCCGGAAAACATATTAATTAAAGAATGCGGTCATCATTCGGACAATAAAAAATAATAGTAATTTTTACAATAATAATAAAATTTGGTGTCCAAAGTTGAAGACCACCACTATAAAAAAAAGTCTAGTTTTTCAATGACTCCTGCTTGGCTACACCCACACGTCAACTAATTAAGAAAAGACTTCCTATAATATCGTCACTATAATTACCTAATGACGAAATATATGCTCTCTCTCTCTCTCTCTCTCTCTCTCTCTCTCTCTCTCTCTCTCTCTCTCTCTGTGTGGTGTCTTTCCAGAGAGGGATAGTGGCTGTGTTTGGGAGTGTGACATTGAGACGAGCCTTGCTGCTTGGTTCCCTTCTCTACTTCACCTACGCCATCTCAGGAGTCTTCGTCTACCTGTAAGCCATTAGATAGCTTTGTCTTTATTTACAGAGAGGGATAGTACATCTCTCTCTCTCTCTCTCTCTCTCTCTCTCTCTCTCTCTCTCTCTCTCTCTCTCTCTCTCTCTCTCTCTCGGCAAGAAAGCAACTGCATATTTATTCTCCTGTGAGGACTTCCAGTTTTGTAAAGTAAAATAGAGAGATGCATGTATAGAAAAGCAATGATTTATCAGTGTATCCAAAGCTACAGTCGTACACATAATAATGAATTGTGTTGTAAATAGAAAATGGAAGGACTGCTGGAATAATATTAGGACATCAATTTAAAGACTAGACTTGATGGTATTTGAATTCTTCAATATATATATATATATATATATATATATATATATATATATATATATATATATATATATATATATATATATATATATATATATATATATATATATATATATATATATATATATATATACAGTTGTTTCATGACAGTGTTAAAAGGACTCACTAAGCTTCATTTTTTTCCTACATCGCAGGGTCCCTTTGATAGATGGAATATTTAGTGAACTGAAACCATTAATTAAACTCTCTTACGAATATCAGGACATTTGGTATAAGTCTGGTGATGAGGATGGGGATACAAGACCTAACTACAGTCTTCCTGGTGCTTGGAGGTGTGTATGCCATCGGTATTGTGGGTGTGTTTGTTTGTGTGTCGCTGGTGGAGTGTGTTGGTCGTCGTCCCCTGTACTTGGCCTCGGTGTTCATCATGGCTCTAGGCTTGATTATCACTGCTGTAACCATCCACGCCTCACTCCTCTATACCCAAGACGTGGACCTTCCCTCTGTCCACCCGGAGTGTGAGGCCAACACGTGAGTACAAAACACTTATATCAACATTTCAACCCTGCAGCAAGTATTTGTGTGTGGAAATTGGAGGCTTCTGTTTCCTACTGACCATGCCACGAAACAAGCTTCTTCCATGTAAGTGGTGTTTCGTGGCAACATTTGAAAGACTCATTTATCTCCAATTTTCTGACGACATCACAGGGTTCCTTAATTAATCTATGTTAATGAATATCTGGCAGCCCAAGTGAGTTAAATAGTAAATGATTATGCATGAGTAAGAACGAAAACTGTGCCTGGTTAAAAAGAGATGAGAGAAAATAGGAAGGAGGAACAACTGAAGATATATAAGGTAAAAGATCAGGTTTGAGTCCAAGTGGGCGCTAAACCCCTTAATTTTAAAGTAGTGCCCACAACTTACAAAACAGTACTTCATAATTATATAATGTTTATATATACATATACATATGGGGGGGATAAATTGAACACCACTGTCTTCTCAGTAACTATAATAGAGGAATCATGAACCTTTAGACATTTTTTGACCGTGGACAACTGTACAAAATTCGTGTCGCTACATCTATACTACAAATTCTTAAAGTACAGTATGGAAATTTAATTTTCACAGGCTCGTAAATTGAAAAACCAGAGAAGTCTATCAATTTACCTCGTGATTAAGGTACACATATGAACCTCTCAATGATTACACAACACCGCCTTCCTCTCTTTCTTAAACTTCACCCTCATGTCAACAGGTGTAGGGATTGTGCCCTCAACAACCAATGTGGGTTTTGTTTCTCTCCTGGTTCTGTGTTCGACTCCTCCTGTGTCCCCACCGACTATGGCTACGGCTTCAATGAGGTGAGGAAGGGATGGTGGAATGCCTAGTGACTCAAAGTGTATTATTTAATTAATGCACGGTGACATACGTGTTTATTACCTACTTTATAACCTGTGTATTTCTCTATTATTTTCTCAATCACCAACTCTCTACCTTGTGTATTTATCTATTATTTTCTTTATAGCTTGTGTATTTCTCTATTACTTTCTCAATCACCAACTCCCTACCTTACCATGTGTATTTGTGTGTTCTCTGCAGGTGTCTGAGTCTGGTGTGTGTTCCAACGATACACTGCTTGGTACTGGTGTTGTTGTGTTTGCCTTTGACTGGTGTCCCTTCCACTACGCCTGGGTGGCATTGCTGGGCTTCGGTGTCTTCGTCTTCGGGTTTTTTCTAGGTCGTGTACAGACTTGTCTTACTTTTTATACCATAATATATATCATTATCTATTTAATTAAGAGGGTTGGGTGTACTTATCAGAGTGCCTTGATTCCTTAAAATATAACGACCCCTTTACATCTCTCAATGGTACTAATTAGGGAATCTATAGGTCCCTTAACGTCACCCTCCCAACACACACACACACACACACACCCTCACCCTCCCAACACACACACACAAACACACACCCTCACCCTCCCAACACACACACACACTCACACCCTCACCCTCCCAACACACACACACACACACACACCCTCACCCTCCCAACACACACACACAAACACACACCCTCACCCTCCCAACACACACACACACTCACACCCTCACCCTCCCAACACACACACACACACTCACACCCTCACCCTCCTAACACACACACACACACACACAGTATAAATCCCTTAATTAACAGACCGACCCACTCCCTCCCTCCCTCAGGTGTGGGGTCGCTAATCAGGACCATCAACTCTGAGATCTATCCCCTGTGGGCCAGTTCGTATGCCAATGGTCTGGCCAGCTCCGTCGCCCTACTCACTCTAGTCATCCTTAACTTGGTGTTCTTGTTATTATTGAGAGGGACGTTCAGAGGACTATATGGTCAGTGAGAATTATATATTATTATTATTATTAACATATGTCCACAACTGTGTATATAAATTAAAACATTATTCTATTTATTCTCTTTTCTATTAGTGTGTATTATATAAATTAAAACATTATTCCATTTATTCTATTTTCTATTAGTGTGAATATAAATTAAAACATTATTCCATTTATTCTCTTTTCTATTAGTGTGAATATAAATTAAAACATTATTCCATTTATTCTCTTTTCTATTAGTGTGTACTATATAAATTAAAACATTATTCCATTTATTCTCTTTTCTATTAATGTGTATATAAATTAAAACATTATTCCATTTATTCTCTTTTCTATTAGTGTGTACTATATAAATTAAAACATTATTCCATTTATTCTCTTTTCTATTAGTGTGTACTATATAAATTAAAACATTATTCTATTTATTCTCTTTTCTATTAGTGTGAATATAAATTAAAACATTATTATATTTATTCTCTTTTCTATTAGAGTGTAAATAAATCCAAACATTATTCTATTTATTCTCTTTTTTTCTTCTCAGGTTTGTTTTATGTGCTTGGTGGCATCAACTTGTTTCTGTTCGTAGTGTTCCTCTTCCTGTTACCTGAGACTAAGACGAGGGGAAGGAAGCACAAGGAGAGGCTGTTTCAGAGACCTTTGGGTTGTGGTGTGTTGGTGGGCAGGAAGAAATGTACTGCTTGTTGACTTAATGTGTTGTTGTAGTAGTAGTAGTAGTAGTAGTAGTAGTAGTAGTAGTAGTAGTAGTAGTAGTAGTGGTGGTAGTAGTGGTGGTGGTTATAATCATAGTAATGTTAGTAATGTTAATGATAGTAATAGTAATGGTAAACATAATGATAGTAATAGTGATGATAATAAAAAAAAATAACAATAGTAATGATAATAATAATAATAATAATGATAAGAAAATACTACTACTACTAATAATAATGATAATAATAATAATAATAATATTAATTGAATAGGGGTACAGAGATGGTTGTATTTTGCTTGATTTGACAAGAATAATATTAATATAAGTCGATACAATAGAGATATAATACAAGAGTCCTTACATTTGGAGTCCTACATTAAATTTGAAGTCCTACATTTAATTTTGAAGTTCTACGTTAAATTTTGAAGTTCTACGTTAAATTTTGAAGTTCTACGTTAAATTTTGGAGTCCTACATTAAATTTTGAAGTCCTACATTAAATTTTGAAGTCCTACATTAAATTTTGAACTTCTACATTAAATTTTGAAGTCCTACATTAAATTTTGGAGTCCTACATTAAATTTTGGAGTCCTACATTAAATTTTGGAGTCTTACATTAAATTTTGGAGTCCTATATTAAATTTTGAAGTCCTACATTAAATTTTGACTATGTAAGAAAGTGAAACACGTGTATGCAAACCATATAGGAATGTTTAAGGGGACATTCTCTTGTTGGTGAATTTGAAGGCTGCTGATTTATCCTAACTATGTCAGAAAACAGGCGGCTTCAATGATATTAATAGGGGATCTGTTTCGTGGCTTAGTTTGGAGGAATCAGAAACTTTCCAAATCACCAACAACAGAATCTCTCCTTAAATTGTATTAGAGATAGTAATAATCTTGTTTATTATTTAGTTCCTAAATAGTGCCTAAATCACTCTATATAACTTCCCCCACCGAAAACCCCGAATTCCCAGGCTCCCCTCCAAGATTGTTTTGGTGATGGAGTATGGCCAAAACAGGATATTTGCACAATTAATGGATTTAGAAATAGAACGAATCACAGGAATAAAAATATATAACAAACTATGTTTTGTCTGAAAATCTCGCATATGTGTAACTCGGAAAATGTACCAAGTATTGTTATGAGTATAATAAATAATAAGGGTCTTTTCTCTGGACGTGATACCTGTCTTATTAAATAAAACGAAAACAATGGGATTGGCATTAAGAAAAGGAAAACAGGGAAACAAATTGTGATAATAACCCAGCGAGCGACAATAATGATTGTTAGTGATAATAATAATAGAGGTAAAATATACATAAGAAATTGTGCAAGATAATGTGTCACGAGTCGAATGTTCAGAATAATTAGTCCGGGAGAAGGTAAGAATCATTACCAATAATTTTAAATCTCGTATCAACATCCAAACTTTCCCGTCACATAATGATAATAGTCATAGTATAGTAAATTAAGAGAAAGAAAACGTATATATCAAAGAAAACCTTAGCTATTTAGGGTATGGTATTAATAAATATTTATGGAGAGTAGTTATTTTTTGGCAAATATGGAAGTCTCTGAATCCTCCAAACTATGTCAGGAAACAAATCACCTTAATATACTGAAAGGGGATCTGTTTCATGGCATAATTTGGAGGAATCACAGACCTTACAATTCACCAACAAGATAAACTCCCTGTAATGCCTTGTTCGATGGGGATATGTGGGCGAGGGATGGTGGGCGTCAGAGATCCCTATATAGTAGGAGGGATCTTGGGTGGGAGTGCAGGGCTATGCCACAGAGGAGCCTATATATGGGTGGTAAGTTGGTGAAGGAGCCCGCAACTATAGGAGCATGTTATAGAATAAGTTATTGTGCATAAATCATTAGGTAGACTACAGGCAGAAAACTAGTATACAAAAATCAGTAAGTAATCGAATTTGGGATGCAATAAGATCACATTAGTCTTGAAATATTCTACACAACAACAACAACAACAAACAACAAAATTCAGCAGTCCTAACTCCAAAAAGAGGCACAGGTGACGGTGCCGTTGAAAAGATTATCCCTCCAAACATCATCATCACCATAATAATAATAATAATAATAATAATAATCCACTCCTCCTCCAGCCAGCCTCGACATTGACACCTGCCAGGGAATGGGGTGTTGTTGTTGTTGTTGTGCCACACCTCCCATCTCTTATTAACACTTATTTTACCCACGTAAGGGAAATATATCATCATGTTACCATACTCTGTTGTGTAATGATGGATATTATTGGTGTTGGAAGTGATATATGAGAGTTGTAAATAAGAGAGATAGAGAAAGAAGATACGTAACTACATACATACATACATAACATTACTTATTATAAACATTGGCACTTTACTACCACTGTGTACATTTATCATTTGGAATTGATATATGAGAGTTGTAAAGAAGAGAAAAGATACGTACATACATACATACATAACTTACATGATCACATAATTATATACATTGGCACTTGACTACCACTGTTTATTTACCTCTGGGCAGCTATACTAACGTTAACTTATTAGATATTATTATCTTCATTCCTCTTAATTGTCAACGGTTTACAAGGTATGTAACATTAATGAGTATGTGTGTTATTTAACATAATTATTTTCGTGTTAGGTTACTTTCAGTACTGTGTTATTGTGTGTTGTATTACATTCAGTACCGTGTTATTGTGTGTTATTAAATTATTCTCAGTATTTATTGAAAGAATTATTGTTTTGTAGCAGTGTTGCCAGATCCGGCTGGGTCCCAGTATTTTGGCCGGGTCATTTCCTGTACTTTACCACGGTTATTTCCGGGTAGTCTGCCCAGGTTAGGTCCAGGTAGTTTGCCCAGGTTAAGTCCTGGTAGTTTGATACAGTCTAGGTTAGGTAAGATCAGGCTAATTTCAAAATGCCCCTTTTGAATATCTTGGAATGGGGCATTTGCGGAGGAAATGCCATAGAAGAGAATAATCTTTTAGAATGGTCTAAATTAGTGGGTAATGAAGGTAAAAAAAATGTACACAATAACGGTATTTCTTTCAATATTTACCAATTATTCTCGTGTTATATTCAGGACTGTGTTACTGTGATGTTATTTTGTTGTTTTTGTTGTTGTGGAACTGAAAAAATATTGGGGTCCCTTGATTTTTTGCTGGGCTTGTAGTGATGTATAATATTATTTTGTGATGTCTTTTTTGGGCGGGAGTGGGGAATGTCCTGGGGGTGGCATTGGGCTTTACATGTTAAGTTACAGGTTTAGATTTTTTGTTTTGTTTTGGGGGTTTTGGGTTTATTATTCTGTTGTACTGATGCTTATTACTGGTTATGCGTCTTTTTGAGTGGCGTTGGTAATATTTTGTTTGGTCAGGTCAGATTGAGGCAAGTTAGGTTAGGTTGAGTCAGGTCAGGTCAGGCTAAAGATTGTTTTCTAAAAAAAAATTGGATCACAAATAAATAAAGCACCCAAAAATATACATAAATAACTATCAAAAGTAGGGAAACAATAGTTCTCATTACTGCTGATGCATATACTGTACTCTATTTATATTTATCAGAGACTATCATCAATGTTTTTAACATACTCTATTATTCATAACCATATTTAACCAATATATTATTTTGGTGTATTTTGGGTAAAATATTTACTCTATTGCCGTTCTCTAGGACGGCATTTCTACCATCATGACCCACTACAGTACTACTATTATAAGATTATTTTTATTTATGGCATTTCCAAGATAGGGAATGTTGCAAATGGGGAAATTGGGAATTAGCCTGACTTTACCTGATCAAACCTGGACCTCAGCAGACTACCGGGACCGATCCGGGGCAAACTACCGGGAATTAATCAGAAGTGGCATCCCTGCTACAGAATGACAATAGAGTAAATAAATACCCTACCATACCACTTATGAGTAGAATATGTCACAGTAGAATGGACATAATATGAGTGGAGCAGCAGTGGAGAATATAAAATGTTTTGTGTTATGGTGGCAGTAATTTAAGGATGAAGAGAAGAGAGGAACAAAAGCTGCAACAGCCATATATCGAGAATGTATATCAACTTCTACTAAAGCTGCTTTTTTATGGAAAATTATGTATAAAACCAGGCACCTGGTTTACAAAATGTAAAACAAAAATGAAACAAACGAAGAGATTAACAAAACAAACAAGACATTTGCCCGTTTTTTAAATGAAATAAAATAAAATTATAACTGTTCCTGGTGTCTGTAGAACAAATCTAAGGTATTTGTTACAAGTTGCTACCACAGGAATCTATAGTAAAATTACAAAGATGTATTTTCTAATAGATTATGTTATAATTTGATTGTATATTTCTAGTGAGATTTATCATAAATAGAGTAGTTTGTGACTTTAGTCCCTTTTTCTGACCAGTACAATATTGAGAAAAAACCTGGAAATTTAAGGGTTTACATGTTTGGGACCATGCAAAGATTGTAGTAAGCTGTTATATTTGATCTAGAAATTCCAAGCATAACCTGTCCTGACCTAACCTAATGGAGCTGAAAATAAGGAACTAGATGCATTATAATGCATTTGTGATGGTAAGGTTTTTTGAAATAGTTGAATTAATAGTTGAATATAATAAGAGTAAATTTTTTGTAATTCTATTGTGGTATCTAATAAGTATGATCTTTTATTGACTGAACTTGGCATATTTTTCAAGCTTTATGTAGCCTATACATTTTATTAATCGTTGAGTATAATTTTTGTTGTTTTATCTCGCATAGAGGGCCGAGTTGGAGGGTCAAGGGAACACTTCCACCACATCCTGAATACCATTGATAAACTCCATCTACAAGCATACTCATTAAGGTAAATTCTGAAGTACCAGTTTCCTAGATTTTGGATTGCAGATTGTCTCGGTGAAGAATTATGCTAGAGTTAGGACTGTAAGTAGCTATTACATTGGTGATGATTCATGGTAAGACTATTACTGTTCCAATAGATATGTTTGTTTCATTCAAATGATTTCTTTGCTATATTTTAGTATCCATTCCTCATTAACCAAGCATTCATTGATATGGCACTGTACATGTTCAGTGTCTATCATTTCCTGCTGTGTTATATTTATCAAACTTTCTGGAGTAGATAACAACATATAGTATAATGATGATTTTATATGTTTGTTCAGTTGTTTTCACTTTTGGTAATATCCTAAAACTGAGTTCTGCCTGGTTGGTTGTCCATCCACCTCAGGATTGGTGGCTGCTGTTAAGGGGAGATTCTCTTGTTGGTGAATTAGAGGACTACTGATTCCTCCCAACTATTCTAAGCAACAGGACACCATTTCTTTTGTTAATATGGTCCTGTTTCTTGGCATACTTTGGAGGAATCAAGGCACTCCACTCTATCAGAAGTGTATTATCCCCTTGATATTGCTCTCCTTTCGGCTGGCCTAACTTGCCAATCATACAAATGACCCTCAACTATTCCTTGTTCATCCATCAAGAGGATATGTGGGGCAGTATGCAAGAACATTGATGAAGGTGTTGACAATGGCGTGATACCACTACAACGACTCTGAGGTGTATCTATGGAATCATCGTACCGATATCACACCATCGTCAGTGCCATGAATGAATGTTCTTGCATATCTCCCATGGTGTGTGAACCTTGGAGTGAGGCGTGCTGCTTTTTTTAATGACATGGGCTGAGGTTAGCTAATAGGAAATGAACAATAATGAGAACTACCATACTACAGTATACAGTACTCTGTTGTTATACAGTATACAATACTGTTCTATAAGGTTAACGGACCCTGTGCTTTCATTACCGTACTCAACTCCAATTAAACTTTTTGAGGTTGGAGTTTTCTGTGGTATATGAAATGTCAAGCATATGTATTTCTGTATGTATTATGAAAGAGCGTGCCATTCCTCATGGTGTGAAGGTGATACTGTATTCTCTTGATGGTCAATGGGAGGACTAGTGATTCCTCCAAACTGTTTTGAGCAGACAAATTCTCTGTTCGTAAACACCGAGGTCATCCGTTTTCTGGCACAGGTTGGAGGAATTAGCAGCCCTCCCAATCGCCAACACAAACTTTAGCCCCTTTAATTAAGTCCTTGGTCATATCCGCTTTATTTACTTACCGGTAACTGGCCCTGGGACACTATTGATCTCGGTTGGGATTCTCATTGTATTGTTAAGGCACAACATTCAAACTGTCACTGGAATTTCTGTGGTTTATTGATAGGGTTATTTGTAGGTAGGGTTATTTATAGGTAGAGCTATTTATAGATAGAGTTTATAAGTTGGGATGCTTGTAAGTAGAGTTTATTGGTACTACAGTATTTTTAGGATAAAGTTGTTCATAGATAGAGTTGTTTATAGGTAGAGTTATTTTACTAGCATGATTTATAACAGGTAGAGTTATTTTGTAGGTAGAGTTATTTCACCAGCATGATTTATAGGTAGAGTTATTTCACCCTTATGGAGACATGCATGGGGATGAGGTAAGGGTGATGTATGAGTGAATGAGACTTGTATACATATAATCCTCTTCCATTTGACTATGATTATTGTGCCAAAAAATTCATGTACATTCATATACATATATGAGGGTGATAAGGATGAGAATGAATGAATGAATTGTGGTGGTCAGTGTTATCACCCATGGCTGCAGTGGCTTACTGATGGATTGATTGATTGATGGATATTAGGCGCCGCAACATCGAGGTCCTATAGCGCCAGAAAAAGGTGATAGAGAAGTGTGACAGCAAGCAGGAAGGAAATAAAAAGAAAAGAGGGACAGTTGAAGAACTGAAAGATGGGAACCATTTAGTCTGAAAGATGGGAACCATTTAGTCTGGTTTCTCACTAGCGACCTTCCTAGCATGGGAAGCCCTCTCTCCCCGAAATAAGGGTGAGAAAATACAGTGTATGAGGGAGGTAAGGGTGAAGAATATACAATATAATTATGAGGGTGGCAGGGGTGAAAAAATACAGTATATGAGGAAGGCAGAGTTGAGAAATTACGGTATATGAGAGTGGCAGGGGTGAGAAACTACATGAGGGTGACAGGGGTGAGAAAATATGGTATGAGAGTTTCAGGGGTAAAGAAAATACAGTATAAGAGAGTGGCAGGGGTGAATAAAATACATGAGGGTGGTAGGGGTGAAGAAAATACATGATGAGGGAGGTAGGAGTGAGAAAATACAGTATATGAGAGTGTCAGGGGCGAAGAAAATACATGAGGGTGGCAGGGATGAAGAAAATACATGATGAGCGAGGCAGGAGTGAGGAAAGTACATGATGGGGGAGGCAGAAGTGAGAAAATACAGTATATGAGGGTGGCAGGGGTGAGGAGAGCGAGGGAAGAGGGAGGTAAGGGTGAGGAGAGCGAGGGAAGAGGGAGGTAAGGGTGAGGAGAGCGAGGGAAGAGGGAGGTAAGGGTGAGGAGAGCGAGGGAGGGAAGAGGGAGCCAAGCTGGTATCAAGACCTCACCTCCAGTACACAACACACAATCTGCATTCAAATTAAAACATTAAGCCTGAACGCTGGGATTAACACGAGAAAAATATGTATGTGGGGTAGCCAGCTGTAAGTTGTTGAAGGGGGAGGAAAGAGTGTTTGGAAAGAGAAGGGAAGGGAGGGAGGGAGGGAAAAATTAAGGTTATTGAGGGGGAGTGTGGGAGGAAAGAGATGGGAAGGGAGGGATGTAATAATTAGGAAGATGTTGTGGGGGAGTGTGGAAGGGAAGAGGTGGGGAGGGAGTGAAAGAGGGGAGGGAAATGTTGAGTGATTGGAAAGAGCTGGAGAGGGAGGGAGAGATGTTAGTGAAAGTAGATAGAGGAGGCAGGGAAGAGTTGGGGGAGAGAGAAAGAGTGAGGGAATGCTTAGGAAGATGTGGATGAAAGGAATGGAAGGAGAGGAAATAGGTAGGTATAGATAAATGTGTGTGAAGGGAGGAAATGTGTAGGAGAACGAGAAGTAAAGGCAACGAGAATATAATTGAGAAAGAATAAAAGGAATAAGGAAAAGAGGAGGAGGTGAAAAAGGAGAGAGGACTAGAAGAAGAGGAATGAACACAAATTGAGGTTAAAAAATAGAGGCAGATTGACTGGAATGAGGAGTAAGATGAGAAGAAGAGGAAGAATGAGGGGAGTGAGAAAATGATGAAGAAAACGACGACGACGAAGAGGACAAGGAGGACAAATAGAATGAGGTGAGAGAAAAGAGGATGAAGAGGAGGAGGAGGAACAAGAAGAAAAAGGATGATGATGATGAGATGGAACAAGAAGAAGTAGGAGGTGGAGGAGAAGAAGGAATAGGGAAGAGGAGGCGTAGAAGGAAAAGTAGTAGGAGGAGAAGGAGTAGAAGTAGGAAGAGGAGAAAAAGGAGGAGTAGGAGGAGGCAGTTGGCATAGAGTTTACTGCCCCCGAGAGTTCCCTTCCTTTTGTTTTTAAAGCTGTATACTGACTGCTGAGTGGGGAGTGGGGGGGAGTGGGAGTTGGGGAGTAAGGGGAAGTGAGGCTATAAGAGGAGGGAGGGTTGGGGAGTGAAGGGAAGTGAGGGGGAAGGGCTATAAGAGGAGATTGAGAAGTGAGGGAAGAGGGGGAGTGGATGGGGAGGGGAAAGGACTATGAGATCAGAGATGGTTCAAAGGAAGTAGGGGAAGGATTGGGGAATGAGGGGAGAGTTCAAGGGACATATGGGGGAGTGAGGGGAAAGGAGAGAGGGTTGGGGAGTAGTGTGTGTGAGAAGTATCATATATACATTAAAATCTACACATTTAAACTCTACTTCAAGATAAAAAAAAACATACAATAACTCACAATACATAAACCAATACAGAAAAAATAACTTTGTATTAATAAAAAAAATTACTACAGTTGATTGTATGCTTTAAAAAGACTATATATAATATTTATTTACTGGCATCATAACATCACTGACATATTGTACGGTATATCAGCTCTCTCTCTCTCTCTCTCTCTCTCTCTCTCTCTCTCTCTCTCTTCTCTCTCTTCTCTCTCTCTCTCTCTCTTTGACCTGTGTTGTGTAGTGATAATGACTAACACTTGGCTGTAATGGTTGGCTCTGATGAAGGTCTTACTCTACAAACATTCCTATATAAATATACTGATTCATACTGTATACATAGCAGCAGGATAGTGTTTTCGTGAATGTATATTATTCAGTATATCAGGTATGTATCTAAGTACACTTCTTTATAATTATAGTCTATAACTACTATAAATTATTTTTGTTGTTACATTACTGTCTGTACCAAGTTTTTGTACAAAGATTTTTTCAGTCGTTATAAAAAAAAAAAAAATATCCGAGACAGCCATACACCCCACAAACCACAATCAGCATAAAATTATGGATTATTATTATATTTGTATGTGTGGATGTATGTATAAATAGCCGTATATGTCTGCCAGTCTGTCTGCCTGAATGTAATGTATGTATGTATGTATGTATATGTCTGTGTGTGTGTGTTTGTGTATAGTGCAGCAATGTAAATGGCTTTTTCTCCTCAGCTCTTTGAAATGGCTCCACGTTATTCACAACATATTTGGCTGAGAGCTGTTAGGGTTGAATGGAAATGGCGTATGGGCTAACTGGAACACACTGTGGGGGTGGACTGATGGATATCAATTGAATGTAGCTTTATAATAAATTACCAAAGCTTACCTTGCTGGAAATATGTAATCTCGTTGGTTGGCTGCAGCGAGTTACCCAGAGTTATAATCCCTGTATCCTTCCCTCCAACACAATAAATTTATTTCTGGGTTCGTCCTGCTATATATGTATGATTATAGAGCATGCAATAATGGTCAATTACAACACAAAATGACAATTTTCTCTATTTATTAATAAATTCCAAGCCAACAAAATGAATAATTAAATTCAATAAAAAAAATCACACACACACACTTCCGTTCACGCTCCAATAGATAGCTATATATATGTACAGCTCCGGACTGATCAATGGTCCACACTTCTTCCACCCTTGCCTTGGTGTGGGCCTCAACGGATATGGTATCACTGACAGGTGGAGGGGGGAGGGGAGAAATGTGGGCGGAGTTATATAGGGGGGGTAGCGTTACCAATGTTGAGCCATCCAGAAATTTGAATCCCGAACCACTTGTGATCATGGATGTGAACCACTCACTTGAAGGTGGTAGGAGAGGAGGGGTTGGGTTGGGGAGAGAGGGGTAAAGCTTCACCAGTGATCGAGATGGAGAGAATTATTGGATCAAGTAGCTAAATGTTTTCTTCTGTAATCTAAATCCAACTCTGATGCTGCATTCCATGGGATATTCTTTATTATTTGAAATTAATCCAGATTTTACCTAATATAATTAACACGACACCAGTTTTTTATGACTAATATATCAAGCGATGCACCACCTACCCAGTGTTAAGTTACATTTCAAGTAAATCCTTTATTTTTATCCTGTATCATTTATGACATTTTCTAAGAAACGTTTATTGTGTAACTGGTTACCAAAGGATAATAGTTATAGTGTAAGATGTTAATTACCAAATAACTACTCCATCTGTTCTTCCTCACCCCGTCCTCCCTTATTCAATTCACTGTTTCCTCTCCCTCCATCCCAGCATTCCTTGCTCTCCATCTTACCACCACTACCATCATTCTATGTGTTGCTGCATAATCTGTTAATGCGCAAACACGACCAGAATAGAAATAATAGTGATATCTGGTATGCAAATACAATCCGTTATATATGACGAATATATTTATTACCTTTATTTATTTATCTGAGGTCAACATCTAGGCCAGCCATTCAGACGCCAGTGTTAGTGAACCAATCACAACATTTAGAAGATATTGTGTCACAACTATTGTTATTACTAATTAAAACAGGGAAACATTGAAATCAGACATTTATTGGTTATTGTTTACATCTCCACAAGTCCTCGTCACGAAGCATTCCAACCCATAATCCAACTGGGTCTGTAGGCACCACACTGTAATTATAATAACCACAATTATAATAACTGTTAACTTATTATAACCTGAAGTTTATACTTCGACCTCACGTTTGCATTAAGCATGTGTAATGTTTGTTTTGTTTTCTTATTATTATTATAAGCACCGATATATGTATTGCTTTAGACCCTTAGCCACGATGATATACAGTATATACACTATTTATATACACTTCTATGAAGATATTAAGGCTTGAAATACTGTAGATTACATATTTCATTTTATTACTCATCAATTTGTTGCTAGTATCGTGTTCAACCACCCTCCTTCTCAATGACAGCCTGCAGTCGCTCGGGCATTGAGGCACCATGCCTCCTCACTGTATAATATATATGGTTTTCCCCGAAAAATCTCCCACTGTGTTCTGGTGTGACGTAACAAATCTGCTGTGGTTCCCTGTCGTTCTGGCTCCCACGTGTTAACGATAGAACCTCATACATTTTCTATAGGGTTCATATCGCAGTCTTAAATAGACAAATCTATCACCTGCAAATAATCATGAGCAGTAAACCATTCTTGAACTTTCCTCGCCATATGGATAGGGCATCGGTCGTGTATAGGACAGATAAGGGTGAGTAGTTGAAAAGAAATTAAAAACATTTAGAATATGTGCTTCATTATATTGCATTTGATCGATCTATTAAATAAAGACACTGTCTATTGTTCACCCCCGTAGAGAGATACTGATTATAATTATTATCCTTTGGATATTAAGCAACAAATAACGGAGCCGAGACAATTAATTTTCTGTCTTCAGCTTTACCTGTATTCTTTTCACCCCTCATGCTGGCAGTCCCCCTCTTTATCACCTCTTCTCGCCGTAAAATAAATAAATTTCTACCTATATTTTTCAAGTAACTGGCAACCTCACACAACCTCCTCTCACCTGTCTTCTCTCTCTCTCACGTCCCCTTCCTTCCTTGCCTTCTGTAGTATTTTTTATCTTTTGTTTCTCATATTTTTAACCTTCTCATTCGTTCTTTGAAAGTTTTAATGACATAAGCTTTTCTCTCTTATCACCCATAACCAAATTATTAAGTAAAAATTTACCGATAATCCACTGTTTTTATTAAACCTGGAGAATCAAAGGTGACAAACATATATATTCTCTTTGTCGGGAGAATAATATGTAACAGTTCTGGCTCTCAAAATACATTGGTTTGCAAGATTGCCAACATTAATAATTAAGTCTTGTGGGTGATAACTAGACGTAATATATAGGCCTATAGGCCGCATCTAAATTCATAATTTTAAACACTAAGAAGAATGGAAGACAAATATGTAATGCTTTATAGAAATGGAACTGGAATTTGTATTTCTGTATATTGTATTTTATTTTAATGTTGTCACTATTAAGAGTTTTATTATATAAATATTGTGGAATACAAGGTGCAATAATATCTTTATAAAGTTAGTATTAAAAGTAATAGCAAGATGCTGATGGTAGTCTTCTATTGAATTAATCCTTTATATTATTGTGTGCACATAAATACTCGTCATTAGAAATGTGTAGGGTTATGAAGGCTGACGTCTCATAGGTTGTCACCACTGATTATCATATGTTTCACAAATAGTAACTAGCTTTATTCTGCTTTGTCTACGTTTTAATGATTTCCTTGTTATGGCCAGAAATTTACTTGTAATCCAATAATACACTATATGTAACGTAGAACAAGTTATTTTTCCCCCCGTGTGTTAGGTTGGTAAGCCTGCGAAAGCTACAAGATGTGGGATTGGTGTGTGTGTGTGTGTGTGTGTGTGTAAAGGGAACTGTGGTTCACATGACTCGAACCTTCACTTCACCAGAAATAAGCCTATATTCTGCAGGAGAGATTCGATTGTCTCATTCCGTTCCACAGAATATTCTTTTCACATATAATATATGGATAATTGTGGTTCTCATAATTTTGTTTAATATATTCATTATTGTTGAAACACATTTACCATTGAGTATAGCCATTTCATTACATATGTCCAAGTTTTATAGTCACCCATCCTATCTGATGTCATTACAGTTCTGCTGATATCGAACAATACTTAGCCTACAGATGAGAGTAGAAAATAATAATATTATGATGACAATGATAAAATTCAATACTTAATTATATAGGTTTGTTAATGTGAACTCCATCTCCATTAGTTCCTTCGCCCAAAGTCAACCATAAATCTTCAAGAAAACGTCTCTACAGCCACGGTTATTGGCGTCTCTCTTGTTCTCTCTTCCTCCACCAGCCCCTCCATACCCCCCCCCCTTCTTTCTCCACCAGCCCCTCCATACCCCCCCCCCCTTCTTTCTCTCTCATTTCATATATATATTCTACATAACTATTATCATATCCTTTTGCTTGCATAAATTTGAAGGACAATAATTCTCTCCATCTCGATCACTGGTGAAGCTTTACCCCTCTCTCCCCAACCCAACCCCTCCTCTCCTACCACCTTCAAGTGAGTGGTTCACATCCATGATCACAAGTGGTTCGGGATTCAAATTTCTGGATGGCTCAACATTGGTAACGCTACCCCCCCTATATAACTCCGCCCACATTTCTCCCCTCCCCCCTCCACCTGTCAGTGATACCATATCCGTTGAGGCCCACACCAAGGCAAGGGTGGAAGAAGTGTGGACCATTGATCAGTCCGGAGCTGTACTTACTCCTCGTCGCTTCGCTCCTCTCCACACGTGCTTCCCTCAGTCGCTCGTAGTACACGTGGACAGTAATATTACTTTACTTTAATATACTTATCACGAGCTAGCACTTCCCCTCGCACGCACAGGAGACGGTAATTACGTTATCGTAATAGTAATGGAAATCAAGCAACCCAGTTGGTATATTTCAATGTCAATTCCACACTCGTTTACTGTCCCTCGTACACACACACACACTCGTAATTCCGGCCAGCCTCTCCTCACCTGTAAAATGACACCTTACTGATTCTCGTCTAGCGAATGAATAGTGAGTTAATTAACAATAAGTCTTGTGAAAAGTAATTAAACAATTTCGACGTTACGTTAAAACTATAGGCCCCAAACAAGGCAAGGAGAGCTGGATACGACGTGTTGCTTCGTGGAGTGTACTATACCAACTGAATATATTTCTCAAAATCAAGACAAGGGTGGTGGGATAATTACCCTTCTGACCCTCCTCATTCTACCTTTTTTTCTACCTGGCGAGTGACTCATCGAAGACTGTCCAATATCTACGTGTTCGTATGGCCTAATCCTTGACTACGTTTACATATGTCACTCACACTTTTAGTTATACATGCAAATCATTTTTCCCATAACATGCAACTGCTTGCAAATGATTCCCTTCCACTTCAAAATCAATTTTAATAAGTAATAGATGCCCCCATAGCATAATTATTAATGCAAAATTTGTAGCAATGACTCCAGACACGGGATGGAGTGAGTGGGTACTCGACCTCACCTGACCTCACATGACAGGACCTTTCCTGTCTACCTGGGGATTAATAGCCTGTACCTATATTTCAATTCCTCTGTCTCTGGAAAATTCCATTGTTCTATGCCTTCTAGAACATTCCCCACACGTGGTATTCCTTTATTAATATATATATAATATATAACATTCTACTACTTACGTACGTTACGTTATGATCACAGATCAAACCGTGACACACACACACACACACACAGAGAGAGAGAGAGAGAGAGAGAGAGAGAGAGAGAAAGAGAAAGAGAAAGAGAAAGAGAAAGAGAAAGAGAAAGAGAGAGAGAGAGAGTCTGAAATAACACCCAGGAGACCCCTTTACAAACACACACACACACACACACGACTCTACTATCACTACACCACCTACCGAAATGAGATGAACTAAAAAAAAATTAATATGAAACATCCAACTAATATAATTGGCCTCTGTAATATTAAGTCGTATACTATGCAAGAATATAGTTTGTATAGTTTATGTAGGCTATATGGAGTGGTTGTTATGTGTAAGGAGTGGTGGTTGTGTATATGGAGTGGTTGTTATTTATATGGAGTGCTTGTTATGTATATGGAGTGGTTGTTATGTATATGGAGTGGTTGTTATGTATATGGAGTGGTTGTTATATATGTGGAGTGGTTGTTATGGGTATGGAGTGGTTGTATACGACTGTGGAATCGACCCTTAGTGTCATTTCCCTTTACACAGATTGATTTATATTCTCCCTTTAAATGAGAGAAAGAGAAGGGCAATATACAGAGCTCCTCCTGTAATCCAACCAACCCGCTTCTCAGTTTAAGGACCCTGTGATGTAGTCAGAAAATTGGAGTTATACGAGTACTTCAAATATTGCCACGAAACACCACCTATAGGGAAGGAGCTTGTTTCATGAAGTGGTCAGGAGGAATCAGAAGCCTCCAGTTTTCATACACGATCTCATGGTCCTTAAGGGGGTAATTCTCTGTTGTTACATTGGAGTGCCTTGATTCCTCCAAAGTATGCTAGGAAACAGCTGGACCATAGGGACAAAAATAATGGTGTTCTGTTGCTTGAAATAGTTTGGAGGATTCAGTTGCTCCAAATTTACCAACACCGAATTTCCTCCGTAAGTGGACGGTACACAGTGTTGGGACATCTGGAACATATGATTCCTCCAAACTATTCCAAACAACAGAACACCATTATTATTGTTTACCTGTGGTCCTGTTCCCTGGCATACTTTGGAGGAATCAAAACACTCCAATGTAACAAAAGTGAATTACCCTCTTAAAGAAATTTGGAGCATCTGATTCCTCCAAAAGTATGCCAGAAAACAGGACCACAGGTGAACAATAATAATGGTAGGCTATTGTTGCCTAGAATGGTATGGAGGAATCATTTGCTCCATGCAGATTTACCAACACTCTCTATACATATACTGCTCCGTTAACAGCAAGGTCATGAATAGGGGTTAGGGTAAATCTGGAGCAACCGATTCCTCCAAACTATTTCAGGCAACAAGAGGCCACCATTATATTTGTTCACCTGGTCCTGTTTCCTGGCAGACTTTTGGAGGAATCAAGGTGCTCCAATGTTGTACCTAAGGTGGTCATTCTCTTTTGGTACATTGGAGTGCCTTGATTCCTCCAAAGTATACTAGGAAACAGGACCAGAAGAGCAAAATATAATGGTGTTCTGTTGCTTGGGATAGTTTGGAGGATTCAGTTGGTCCAGAATTACCGAATGTGTGTATACTATCGCCTTAAGCCTCTCGCTCCTAGATTCGGATTACAGTAAAGCTCTACCGGTTACTGCATGCCCTTTCATTGAGTGAATAAGCTGCCTAGAGAGAGAGAGAGAGAGAGAGAGAGAGAGAGAGTGTACGAATTGTTTTTGAGAGAGAGAGATTACGAATTGTTTTTGAGAGAGAGAGAGAGAGTACGAGTTGTTTTGAGAGAGAGAGAGAGAGAGATAAAGTACTAGTTGTTTTCAGAGAGAGAGAGAGAGAGAGAGAGAGAGAGAGAGAGAGAGAGAGAGAGAGAGAGAGAGAGAGAGAGAGAGAGAGAGAGAGAGAGAGAGAGAGAGAGAGAGAGAGAGAGAGAGAGAAAGTACTAGTTGTTTTCAGAGAGAGAGAGAGAGAGTGTGTGTGTGTGTGTGTGTGTTTGTTTGTTTTTCTATATAGTAGCTGATTATTTAGTTAGTACTGTTTGGTGTGAAGAGACAAACAGTGGAGTGTAATTTGCAGGTTTAATTATTTTATAAGCGGGGAGTGAATGTACGCACGGCAGTTCCTTATTCTTACTCATACATCTTCATATTTATATTATATTTCTTTTTCGTCATAGTCTTTCTTTTATTGATCGTCTATTACCTTTTCTCTCCCTCCCCTCGTTTTTCCTCTTTTTCTTCCTTTCCTTTTTTTTTTCTCTTCTTGCTTTCCTCTTTTTTTTTGTTTTCTTCTTTTCCTCCCTTTCTTTTCCTTCCCTTTCTCCCTCCCCCTTCCCCTTTCTCCTCCTCCTCCTCCTTCCCCTCCTCCTCCTTCCTTTTCTCCTCCCCTTTCTCCTCCACTTCTTCCTCCTCCTTCCCCTCCTCCTCCTTTCCCCTTCCTCCTCTTCCTCCTCCTCGTCGTCGTCCTCCTGCTGCTGGTAGGTATTTGCTGAGGGCTATTGTTGTTATGGTGTAGCTCCCGTCACCATGGCAACGAGTGGGTAGTGGGAGGGGGGGGGGGTTATACTCTTCTATCTACCCTACCACTTACTTACACACACACACACACATACACACACATACGGGGCTCTACTCGCAATAACTTCAACATAAAAACAAGACTGTATATCACTGACGTACACACATACATACATACACTATACGTTCACACACACATCAACACGCACATGCAATTATATGCTCATACACATACATACAAATATACATACATACATACATAAGAAAAAACCGAGGAATATGGAGACCTTGAACCATAAACACTGACACCCTGCACGCGAACGAAAAACATACATACATACATACATATATACATACATACATACATACACACAAAAATATATACATACATACACACATACAAACAAAAATATATACATACATACACACACAAAATATATACATACATACACACATACACACAAAAATATATACATACTTACAAAAATATATACATACTTACACACATATACATACATTCATACATACATACATACAAAAAATATATACATACATACATACATTACATACATATTCACACTCTCAAAAACTTACTCAACCATAAACAGAATTCTCTTATACACACATACACACGCACACACTCAAAATCGCACTCAACTATAAATAGAATACACACACTCAAAAACGCACTCAACCATAAACGAAATATACACACACTCAAAAAAAAAAAAAAAAAAAAAAACACAAACCTTTGATGCACTAGTAAAAAAAAAAAAATAGTGTAATTTTTTTCCTTGGCGTGTATAACAAAGGTTTGGGTTGATTTTGAAGTGCAGTGCTGTAAATGACACGCACACCTGTATACCGTGTGTGTGTGTGTGTGTGTGTGTGTGTGTGTGTGTGCGAGTTTATTATTTTTGGATATAGCTTTATGATAATGCCTGTTTGTGTGTGTGTGTGTGTGTGTGTGCGAGTTTATTATTTTTGGATATAGCTTTATGATAATACCTGTGTGTGTATGTGTGTGTGTGTGTGTGTGCGAGTTTATTATTTTTTTATATAGGTTTATGATAATGCCTGTGTGTGTGTGTGTGTGTGTGTGTGTGTGTGTGTGTGTGTGTGTGTGTGTGTGTGTGTGTGTGTGTGTGTGGTGTGTGTGTGTGTGTGTGTGTGTGTGTGTGTGTGTGTGTGTGTGTGTGTGTGTGTGTGTGTGTGTGTGTGTGTGTGTGTGTGTGTGTGTGTACGAGTTTATTATTTTTTTGTTACAGCTTTATGTTAATCCCTGTTTGTGTGTGTGTGTGCGAGTTTATTATTTTTATATATATAACCTTATGATAATGCCTGTGTGTGTGTACGAGTTTATTATTTTTATATATATATAACCTTATGATAATGCCTGTGTGTGTGTGTGTGTGTGTGTGTGTTTTTATTTTTTTATTTTTATTGATGTATATTAGGCGTCGCAACATCGAGGTCCTATAGCGCCAGAAAAAGGTGATAGAGAGGTGTGACAGCAAGCAGGAAGGAAATAAAATGAAAAGAGGGACAGTTGAAGACCTGAAAGCTAATGGCTGGGGCCGAAGGGGCGCCAAAACTATAAGTATTGCCCACATTACTTTAGGCAATACCCCCCTACGGTGTGTGTGTGTGTGTGTGTGTGTGTGTGTGTGTGTGTGTGTGTGTGTGTGTGTGTGTGTGTGTGTGTGTGTGTGTGTGTGTGTACTTACTGTACCTATTTATGTTTTTTTAATAAGGCGTTATGATAATGGTGTAGCCTTAATGCGGTAAAATAATATTAAGTCACGTGGGAGCAGCTTCTCTCCCTCCCTCCCTGTGCTTCAGTTTACCCTGGTGTGTGTGTACACGTTTACCTCACTCTCTCTCTCTCTCTCTCTCTCTGTGTGTGTGTACGAATGTCTGCCTGTACACACGTATCTTTGCCTATATATTTGTGCACATTTATTTTATGTGTATGGGTGTGTGTGCATATATATATATATATATATTATATATATATATATATATATATATATATATATATATATATATATATATATGAAAATCACCTCAATGTCAACACGTGTGCACCGTTTCTTTTCCTATAATATGCACACGTGTATAGGCCTATCCAGAAAACAAACAGACAAACAGACCTTTGAATTATATAGTAGTTGTTGTAGTAGTAGTAGTAGTAGCAGTAGTAGCAGCAGCAGCAGTAGTAGTAGTAGTAGTAGTAGTAGTAGTAGTAGCAACAACAACAATTCTATTCCCATTCATCCAACCATGAGGAGGAATATTCCCTTCGTACGTCCGCATATCGAAAATTTCATTAAATGTTGATAGAGTTGATAGTGTTTTCAGTGG
>JAWZYT010004872.1:0-5000 GCA_034508575.1 Petrolisthes manimaculis
ATGACTTTACAGTATTATTATTTATTCTGGCTTCGTTCTGAGGCATAAAAATTTACAACGATTTTCTAAAGTTGTGTCGGTGATTTGTCCAAAGATTATTATTGTAACTCGTGAAACATTACGAACGAAAGCCCCCCAGGACACACGGCAACATAATGTGTACACTCGCAATCCAGAATTTGTATCCAGGTCTTGTTGAAGTTTCGAATCATTTGACAACATACTAGTGAACCAATGACAACGCTTATCCTGTTTCATATTTGCTTGAGCTCGCTTAGTACTCGATCGGGCTATTCGAAGCAAAGGTATACATACGTAATCTAGGTCATATATGCAAGGGTATACATAATCGAGGTCATGTATGTTAGGGTATACGTAATCTAGGTCAAGTATGCTAAGGTATACGTAATCGAGGTCATGTAAGGGTATAGGCTACGTAATCTAGGTCATACATGCAAGGGTATACATACGTAATCTAGGTCATGTATGCTTGGCCAGGGTATATTTTACGTAATCGAGGTCATGTATGCAAGGTTACGTCATCTATTGGGGTGACCTTAAAATTTATCAGTGATGCAACTTGTGTTCCCAATATTGTACTGACCACCTACGACTTTCTCTAACTTTTCAATGCTCTAACTTGTAGATTCCCTCACTTTTGAATTCTCTTAACTTTTCAATGCTCTCGTTTTTGGAAGGAAGGAAGAAAGGAAGGAAGCAAGCAAGCAAGGAAAGAATGAATGAATTAATGAATGAATGAATGAATGAATGAATGAAGGAAGGAAGGAAGGAAGGATGAAAGGAAGGAAGGAAGGAAGGAAGCAAGGAAGCAAGGAAAGAAGGAAGGAAGGAAGGAAGGAAGGAAGAAAGGAAAGAAGGAAGGAAGGAAAGGCTGGAGCATAGCAACAACAGACTGAGAGAAATTATGGGTGTTGGTATTGGAGCAGCCAGGATTGTCATTGTCATTGTGTGTGTGTGTGTGTGTGTGTGTGTGTGTGTGTGTGTGTGTGTGTGTGTGTGTGTGTGTGTGTGTGTGTGTGTGTGTGTGTGTGTGTGTGTGTGTGCTAATAAGAGTTACAAATATGGCTACTGACAAAACACTTTACCGATTAATTAATCAATGGACCAATAACATACTTAAATATAATCCCACAATAAAAGAAGATAAATTTGAAAGACGACCAACAACAAAATTAGGGACAAAAAAAAAAAAAAAGAGGAAAAAAAAAGATAGGGACCGAAGGGGCGACAAAAAACCCACACACCCCCTCCTTTCAATATTCCCTACACATCTTCACACAAGGGAGGTGCTAGGGACGGAGTAAGAGGGGGTGGGGGGGTGGGGGTAGAGGTCATATAGGGAAGGTATAGGGTACAGACAGAAGCAGGTTTTGAATGGGTATCAACTTAGATAGATATTATGGGGGGTGTGGATGGCAGCATGATGGGTGACGAGGGTGGATGGGTGAGTGGATGAGATAGATAATAAAGTGTGGATGGTGGATGAGTGATGGTGACTGAAGGTGGAGAAAAGAGGATGTGGATGAGGGTGGGAAAGATGATGGATGGATGGATGGATGGGTGAGTGGATGGGTATAATATTCGGTGGATAGGTGGTGGGTGGATGGGTGACTGAGTGAGTGACTAACAGGAGGGATGGGAGTGGGGGCAGGTGGAGGTGGAGAGAGGTGGTGGAGGTGGAGAGAGGGGGTGGAGGGTGGAGAAGGAGAAGAGGGGGAGGAGAAGGAGAAGAGGGGGAGGAGAAGGAGAAGAGGGGGAGGAGAAGGAGAAGGGGGGGAAGGGAGAAACAGGTCGAGTCAGACTGGTGACCTTCAGAACAGTGTAATAAAAACTGGCCTCAACATATGACTGCCCTCGATACTCTCGTTTTCTGCCTCTCCTCTCCTCACCCGGACTCTGTTGTGTGTACTAACAGGGCGTGGCGTGGCGTGGCGTGGCGTGGTTCAGGGGTTACTGGCCTGTCTTTACCCTTTGTCACACCGGAGATGATAATAATAAAAAATACATATATATGATGTAACCTGACCCCTTGACCATCTACACTACAGCGAAGATATGGTCCAGTACAGTACATTGACCTCACTACCTGTTAAATAATCTAATCCAGACCACGAGAATGGTTTCAGAGGACTCAGAATTTAAGTTACATAATAATCAATATAGGATTAAGAAATATAAAAGTAATCCATAATTCGGTGCAGGTTCACGTTCAGTTATGAGTAGGGATTTTTCAGCGAGTTCCTTTCACATTCCCACCTGAACTGAACTCTGACCTCTCATAGTTAAGGAGCCTGTGATCGTGTATGAGACTTGGAGGCTTCTGATTCCTCCTGTCTATGCCGCAAAACAAGCTCATTTGATATTGGTGGTGTTTCGTGGCAATACTTGAAGGACTCGCTAACTTCCAATTTTCTGACTACATCAAGGGGTCTCTTAAGTATATCCCTCCGTTCTCAGTGACATTGTTTCCCACAGTGAGAAAGTATAAAGAGCATATATCGTACTAGCATTTTATTTTTTCCCCAGATATGCGATCAATCTAAGTTTTCTTTTGTCTTGTAATCTGTATTTGGGGGGACAACCTCTATTTGGTAAATTGGAGGGCTACCGATTCCTCCAATACCATCCCAAGAAACAATATATTCACCTCAGTGTTACTAAAGGGGGTCAGGCCTGTTTCGTGATACAGTGTGGAGGAATCAGTAGCCTTCCAATATGCCAAAAAGAGGTTCTCGCCTTTAACAGGAATAAACAGAGAACATACACGAATCGGAAGCGAGCAAATATTTTAGTACAATTCCGACAAAACTCAGAGCATTAGAAGACTGAAACCCTGACACACTACAGCACATGACAACACAACACGTAGCACATGACAACAAGAGTACATGGCAACACAACACATGACAACGACAACACAACACAATGCACATGTCAACACAACACACAACACATAATACAAACAACAGTAGATGACAACACACAGCACCTGACAGCATACAACAACAGTACATGACAACAAAGTACATTACAACACAGCACATATACAGTAAACACACAACACAGGACACCACAACACAACACAACACAACACATGACACCACAACACAACACAACACAACACAACACAACACAACACTATACATACTCTATACATACTCTTGGAAAACGTAAAGGACTTGGTGTAGATCTGACAAGGTGTTCGTCTATGTGAAGTCAAATTAATAATAATAATAATAATAATAATAATAATAATAATAATAATAATAATAATAATAATAATAATAATAAAAGAATAGGATCTACGTACGAGGTTTTATGCAGTTTACCCATAGACCTTATTCAATGTTATCAATTTTCTTCCCCTGGTTTATTTCCTTTCCATAGTAGAAAATATCTTGGTAATAAAGAACAACACGCGTATGATTTTGCAGCACCTCATAATAATAATAATAAATGAGGGATTTGAAATGACATAAGGTGTTGTCTGATTATCTTTTGATATGATACTACCAGATATGCACGATGGAAGGAACGTGTCGATGGTTAGTTGATTGAGGCTGTACAGTCACGAACGCTAATAAGAATACAGCATTGGTCGGAGGAATGGACAGTCCAACTCACCAACCAACTAATTAATTCCAATGGAGATCTTATAGTGGATTTATTTACTATCTCTAGATATGTACAGTACCTATTTATTATATATATATATATATTCGAAGCATGTCTGGATACATATTCGTCCTCCTGACTTTACATTACCAAGCAGCAGGGAGATAAAAAAGTTAATGATGAATACAGAGAGAGAGAGAGAGAGAGAGAGAGAGAGAGAGAGAGAGAGAGAGAGAGAGAGAGAGAGAGAGAGAGAGAGAGAGAGAGAGAGAGAGAGAGAGAGAGAGAGAGAGAGAGAGAGAGAGAGAGAGAGATTGGTGAGGGGGCCCAGACACACACACACACAAAAACGAAGAAAAATTATGACGATTTAAAAAGTGCCCGCATAACAAATCAACTCGACCAATAAATATTTCCATGGAACAGGTAACTAATATATACAATAATATAATATTATATAAAATGATTGATTCAGAGAGAGAGAGAGAGAGAGAGAGAGAGAGAGATAGAGAGTGAGAGTGAGAGAGAGAGAGAGAGAGATAGATAGAGAGTGAGAGAGTGAGAGAGAGAGAGATAGAGAGAGAGTGAGTGAGAGTGAGAGTGAGAGAGAGAGAGAAAGAGAGAGAGAGAAAGAGAGAGAGAGAGAGTGTGTGTGTGTGTGTGTGTGTGTGTGTGTGTGTGTGTGTGTGTGTGTGTGTGTGTGTGTGTGTGTGTGTGTGTGTGTGTGTGTGTGTGTGTGTGTGTGTGTGTGTGTGTGTGTGTGTGTGTGTGTGTGTGTGTCATAAAAACCTAATGAGGGCAAACACACACCATCCTCCTCCTCACTCACTTACTCAAACACTTTCTTGGTAAATTTCCCGTCTGTCATTTTCTCACTTTTATTTCTTTTGTCGTTTAATCCACTTTTATCTCTTTTTTTATTCGCGTCTCTTATTTATTCCACTTGTGTCTTTTAATCTATTTTTATCGTTTATTTCAAGTATGTATTATTTATTCCATTTATGTATTCTATTAAACTTTTTATTTTTTATTTCACGTCTGATATATATTTCAAGTCTATCTTTTATTTCAAGTATAAATGTTTTTATTTTGACTTCTATGATCTACTTTACTTTTTTGTATTTAACTCAAGCCTGATATCTATTTTTTTTTTTTTTTTTTTTTTTTTTTGTCTCCTGTTTCAAGTCAATGTGTTTGTTATTTGTTGAACTTGTTCGGACACACCTCACCCTCTGATCTTTCTCTCATTTTGTTTTGGAGTGAAAGGAATCTACTTGCTTTCATTGGTCGCCTTTTAAACCTGTTCTTCCACTTCCTGGTTTTCTGTTCCTTTCCTTCCGTTTCCCTTGTGTTTCCCCACTTCT
>JAWZYT010004872.1:10000-40000 GCA_034508575.1 Petrolisthes manimaculis
TGACAGCTGTGGACATGAGGGTATGCATGACAGCGGTGGACATTAGGGTGAAGATGACAGCTGTGGACATGAGGGTATAATTATGCCCTGACTCACCAAGGGTAACTAACAGGTCATAGGAAAAATGAATATACGAGAAATGAAATGGAAGAAGCATCAAGGGCAAAACTAAATATAAATATTGAGGTCTGTGACTATCTTCTGAATATGAGAGGCGAAGATGAATGTCAGATGTATATAGTAACTTTGGCTAAGGAGAGAATTAATACCTTTGGTTATTACAGTGAAGATAAATCGGAGGTGATAGTAGAAAAATATTTAGAAAAAGAAAACAATAGTGTGAGATTAGCTAGGGTTAAATTAAAAGCCCCTAGAATCATAACGAGATCCAAATGAGTCGCGAGATTCATCTGAACGTGATTCAAACGAGCGTGATTCTCTGGAACGAGATCCAAAGGAGCCTGATTCCCTGGAACGTGAGTCACTTGATCCAAAACGCTGAGCACCAAACCCACGGGACCCTGAGTTAAAACCCCTGGACCCTAAATATCCGGAATTAATACCCCTGTACCCTGAACCGAACTCCCTTGACCTGGAAAATCCGGAATCGAACTCCCTTGACCTGGAATACCCCGAATCGAACTCGGCTGATCCCTCGAAGCTAATGTCATGAACGAAGCCAGAGTCGCCATCTACGTAATACTTGACGGTCATCAGTCGACCGTCGGGGAGGAGCACGTGATATCCGCCCTCAGTCAGGTCACCATTCTTGCTCTCGTAGTGGCCGTAGTAGTTTTCGGAGGACTCGTCGCTCACGTCCCACTCGAAGCTGTAGCTGCCGGAGTCGGAGTCGTAGTCATCGGAGAAGTCATCGTCGAATCTGCGGCGGCCACCACCTTGCTGTGAGGGAAAAGAGAGGTCATAAAGAAGGTCAAATTATCCATGCTGAGGGAAAAAGAGAGGTCATAAAGAAGGTCAAATTATCCATACACTGTTATGAGTTTGAAACCTGGCCTTAATAACTCGGGTGTAATAATACTTTTGGTGCTGTACATTATAAGAACACCTTGATGACTAAGTATATGGAAAGAATCATATACTTGAGATTTAGCAACACTGTAATATCATCCCTTGTAAATAAAAAGATTAAAAAGAAATAAAAGGGTTATAGAAATGCAATGCTTGATTTTCATATAAACATTTAACACGAATTGAACACAACTTGGATTAATATTAACTTTTGAATGTGTATAGTCAAACTCAAGTGCTGTTAAGGATAGTGTACTCTTTTGTTAAATCTGGAGCACGTGATTCCTCCAAACTATTCCAAGCAACAGACCACCAATATCAACATTATCATTCTGGTCCTGTTTCCTGCATGGCATACTTTGAAGGGAAAAAAATCAAGGAGCTTCAAAGTAACAAAAGTATACTAATTGTCCCTAACATTAACTTACACTAACTATTACACCTTACATGTCCCTCCACACTTACCCTTCCATCATCATAGCCGTAAATGGGTTGTAGTTCTGCCGACACAAACACCGCCCCGGTCAACAGCAGGAGTCCCAATGTCAGCTGGAAGGAAGGGTTAGGTTAGTGTTGGTTGGTTGGTTGGTTGGTTGGTTGGTTGGTTGGTTGGTTGGTTGGTTGGTTGGTTGGTTGGTTGGTTGGTTGGTTAGGTTAGTGTTGATTGGTTGGTTGGTTGGTTGGGTTAGTGTTGGTTAGGTTAGTGTTGGTTGGTTGCTTGGTTGGTTGGTTGGTTAGTGTTGGTTGGTTGGTTGGTTGGTTGGTTGGTTGGTTGGTTGGTTGGTTGAGGTCAGGGATTATAATCATTAGGTTTTGGTTGGTTGGTTGGTTGGGTTAGGGTTGGTTAGGTTAGTGTTGGTTAGGTTAGTGTTGGTTGGTTGGTTGGTTGGTTGAGGTCAGGGATTATAATCATTAGGTTTTGGTTGGTTGGTTGGTTGGTTGCTTGGTTGGTTGGTTGGTTGGTTAAAGTCAGGGCTTATACTAGGTTTTGATTGGTTGGTGGGTTGGGTTAGGGTTGGTTGGTTGGTTGGTTGGCTGGTTGGTTAGGTTAGTGTTGGTTGGTTGGTTGGTTGGTTAAGGTCAGGGCTTATACTAGGTTTTGGTTGGTTGGTTAGTTGGGTTAGGGTTGGTTGGTTGCTTGGTTGGTTGGTTGGTTGGTTGGTTGGGTTAGGGTTGGTTGGTTGGTTAAGGTCAGGGCTTATACTAGGTTTTGGTTGGTTGGTGGGTTTGTTGGTTGCTTGGTTGGTTGGTTGGTTGGTTGGTTGGTTGAGGTCAGTGATTATATTATAGGTTAGTGCTGGTTGGTTGGTTAAGGTGATTCAGGACTTATAACAACATTGCTCAAAGCAAATACCTGCTGGACCAGGTATAAGCGAAGCGTCTGTTATCGTATACTTATCATTTTATTTTCCCACCTGACATCAACAACTGTACTACCGAATATTAAAATCGAAATGAGGCGTCAGACGAGCGGAGATTATTTCATTCAATTGATTCTATTGGAGGGATTCAGTGAGTTAACCTTCTAGGGCAGGTTCAGAGGTATGACATACTTCTTAATAAATTATATCCTCATAAAATTTTGGCATGGACACCTTTGAGACCATTACTATCTAAAGTTCTGATGGACATTTTTACTGGATGGAATTACTTCATGACTACTCACTCTTTCGCTCTCGTCAAAACATCCTGTGTTATCACAGTAGAAATTCAAATATTCAAAACAGAACACCCAGGGAGAGATTACGTTCCGATATTATACCATACATAAAAAAAAAAAGTATTATCACAGTATAAATTCAGATATTGAACACAGAACACCCTGGGAGACTTGCTGCTGCTGCTGCTACTACTACTACTACTACTACCTTGCAGTTCATGTTGAGAGGAATTAGCGGATGTGTCTGTATCATATCCACGATTGTGCTTCACTTTTATACTCCCACCAACCCGTCGCTTGGTTTTTGTTTACACAGCTACGTTTAACACAATCTCCTTTCTACCACGTTCGCTGGCTGGTGGGAGATGATACTTTTTATTGGTGATCCCAAGCACAGGCCCTCAAAAAAATTTCGTTTGACCTCCTTTACATCGCGACAGAATGATGATTATGTCACTCCACAATAGGTATTCTGATTCACTTGGTACAGAAAGGGATTGGTATCAGAACATCGAGGGTATCAAAACAAAGATGGCGATTTTTTTTTAAATAATCTATCTTTTGTTTTTTAAGGGCCTGGACTATAAGAACAGTTACTATGAAAGTATATGCATTAATTGTTAAATGAAGGGGCTAACTTCTGGATACAAAATGTTTACTAACTACAAGATAAATAATACTTTGTCGTTAGCTAGAGGTGATCAAGATTATATTAAGGGGGATAATTCGATTTTGTTAGATTGGAGAACCTTGATTCCTCCAAAGTACACCAGGAAACAGACCCAGAAGAGCAAAAATAATGGTGTTTTCTGTTGCTTGGAATAGCTTTGAGGATTCAGTTGCTCCAGATTTACCAACACAACATGTCCCCCTCAATACTTTCCTTACATAACGTGATCTTACAACTTATTACAATGTCTTATCGTGATCCAGTATAACAAGACACCCCAAAGAACCACGAATGACTGATGCGAGGTTAATGGGGGTTGGGGTTGGGGGGGGGGGGGGAGGGGGTAGTACAGTGTTGGTAAATCTGGAGCAACTGATTCCTCCAAACTATTTCATGCAACAAACCACCAGTAATTTGTGTTCCTCTGGTCCTGTTTCATGGCATACTTTGGGGGGAAAATCAAGTCATTCCAATGTTCCCAAATTAACCTCTTGACCCATTAAGGACCCTGTGATCGTGTACGAGACTTGGTGGCTTCTGATTCCTCCTATATCTATGCCACGAAACAAGCTCCTTCCATATAGGTGTGTGTGTTTCGTGGCAATGTTTGAAGACCTTACTAACTTCCAATTTATTTTTAAGGACCATTTGATCGTGTACGAGAATTGGTGGCTTCTGATTCCTCCAATAACTATGTAACGAAACAAGCTCCTTCCATATAGGATAGATGGTGTTTCGTGGCCATGTTTGAAGACCTCACTAACCTCCAATTGTCTGAGTACATCATGTGGGTCCTTAATGAAGCAACACCCACGTCACAGTAGTCGAGTAAAAACCTAATGACACTGATACGCACTGGATAACAAACATTCTCTGCTCGACGCGTCAAACAACACAAACAATACGTAATCCGCAATTGACATAAAGTAGCTTACAACACAATCAATTATACTGAAGTGAAAAACAATGTCTATATTATAGGCTATCCGAATTTCTGGGAGGTCACCATTTCTAACATTTTGATATTACAACAACCAAGGGAGATTTTTTGTTTTTCTCCAGTGAACAAGAAAAAAAACCCTCTCGTCATACAGTTTAACAAGTCATGAGGGATTGGTTGATATTAGGGCGAACCAGGAAGACCAATAACTACCATCTCCTCCTCACCCCCCCCCCACCTCCTCTCCACCCCACCCCCCACCTCCTCCTCACCCCCACCTACCACCAACCAACCAGTGATACCTGTTCTAATACTCGCACGGTGCCCTCTCCCTCAGACAAAAAGTAATCAGGTGGCTATGGAATTTCGACTCGTGCTTGCCTCTATACTCTCTGTTCCATGGGTAAAGATTACTTGGTTGTGAGGGAGTGAAAGAAATGAAACAAAAAGTAATCAAGGGGCTACAGAATTCCGTCTTATGCCTCTACTCTCTGTTCCATGGCTAAAGGAGTAAAAGAAATGAAACAAAAAGGAATCAAGGGGCTACAAAATTCCGTCTTAAGCCTCTACTCTCTGTTCCATGGCTATAGATAAAACTAGAGATAAAACATGGCTAAAAATGAAACCCATAATGCTCTAAACTAAATGATATTGAACACACCATGAGACCAGACACAGACGAAAGAAACAAAACACTATATACATCCAGCACTGCGTTCATTCCCACATCCAAAACATTCAGTTAATTCTTCTGGAGTAACGTAATTGCTCACTTCTCACGAGACATTTTTTTTTTTATGCATATAATTTTGAGGCAGTGGTATATAGAGATCGATCAGAGGTTGTTCCCCCAGCCACCCACCCACCCCCATAGTCCCTTACCCAACCCTAGATAAACTAATGCTTGAGAGTCCAGTCCAAGTGTGTGTGTGTGTGTGTGTGTGTGTGTGTGTTTATTGCCAGATGTATGCAGACCTCATTAAAGGCAACAATTCTTAAAACATGACAGGGCAATAACAAGAACAATAACAGTGACACACAAAAAAAAAAAAAAAAAATTGTGGTATTTGCGTGACTGTTGTTGTTCAGTGACACAAATTACATAATAATTTCAGTAACACTATAATCACTACAGAGACCCCGCCCGTTAGTCAGTCAACAGTCCCCTATACTCTGTTGCCTTAGACGAAACAGATCTCACTAGTATCCTGACTCCCATTTGGGGGCCCGAGCATCTGCACGGCTTCGGTCAACTAAACTCGGGACTGCTCGGCTAGACAGTCTGGGGAAGAAGAAGAAGAACAACAACGGGGAACAACAACAACGGGGAACAACAACAACAACTGCAGAGACCAATAATTTGATGATGGAGATAGAGATGATGATGATGATGATGATGATGGTGATGGTGATGGTGTTGAAGGGTAACCGGATCATCACACTTTCACCCTAATATTATATCTTGATGTCTGACTTCCTTACCATGCAGCCTGTTCCTAAGGTGACTAACTAATGGTGAAAGGAAACAGAGATAGAAGGGGAGAAGAGATAGGAGGGGAAATGGAGGGGAAAAAAGAGGTGGAGGAGGAGGAAATAATTGTGAGGGAAGGTAGAGGAGAAGTAATGGTAAAGTAGGAGAAGGAGAAACAGATAGAAGTAAGGGGAAATGGATGGAGAAAAAGTGGTGAGGGAGAAAAGGATGTATAAAGGAGAATGGTAGAATAGGAGGAAGAGGAAAAAGAGAAGAAGAAGGGGAAAGTAGGTAAATGGGAAGAGGGGAATAGTGGAAGAGGAAGAGAATGTTGGAAAACGTGGAAATATGGGGAGGATAAATAATAATAATAATAATAATAATAATAATAATAATAATAATAATAATAATAATAATAATAATAATAATAATAATAATAATAATAATAATAATAATAATAATAATAATAATAATAATAATAATAATAATAATAACATGGAAGGAAGATAAAGATAACAATAATGATGATGATGATGGTGACAATGAGAAAGTAGTGTTGTAGGTGATAGTGGTGAGGAAGAGGAGCAGGTTAGGCTGAGATTATCCCCAGAACACACACACACACACACACACACACACAATGAACACGTCAGGTAGTAAACACAAGCATTCTGCACGCACACAGGACGAACACACACACACACACACACACACACACACACACACACACACACACACACACACACACACACACACACACGTGAACAAGTCAGGTAGCACACACACATATTCACTCACTCACTCACTCACATTTACAGTTTTGAAAAGCATGTAAAAAAAACACACACACAGTTTTGAAAAGCATGTAAAAAAAAAAACCTACTCACAAAACTCTACGGTGACAACAACCCACGTTTCACTCTCACTCATTGATACTATGGGGAGGAACACCAAGTGACTTCAATGCCCCGTGTGTGTGTGTGTGTGTGTGTGTTTGTTTGTGTGTGCGTGTGTGTGTGTGTAGAATCAGTGTCAATAATTACCTCCTATTCGCTTTTATGTAACTGAAACACCAGATCCGAAAGGAGATTATGACACAAGTAAACATGAAGGCTGTATAATTGCTTCTGAAATCTCTCTTGTCTAATCTGAAAGTCTTAATTGGTTTGGGTAAAAAAAAATACTTGTAGACTATACGACCTTAATAATAATAATAATAATAATAATAATAATAATAATAATAATAATAATAATAATAATAATAATAATAACAATAATAATAACAATAATAATAATAATAATAATAATAATAATAATAATAATAATGCCGAGGTAATCAACACACACGATCAGACATAATGTGTAGTGAGTGTATAGTGAGTATAGTAATAGGATTAGATTATTGATAGATTAGATTTGAGGATGAAATAAAACTGCCCTATGAATATAAGACCCAGCACGAAGGAAACAGAAAGTAAGAAGGGACAGTTGAAGAATCTATTTTTTATTATTTTTTTTTAAGTTCTTTTTTTACCTTACAACATTCTGTGAAACGTTGCTGCTAAAGACCATGCAGTTATCTGATACATGGTAGGATATTAATATGAGTAAATATATTTAAAGTATTGCAGAAGTATCATGGAAACAAAAAAAGTCGAAAGGTACAGTTTATTTCAGTTTCCCTCACAAATATTTCAGATGCAGTGAACGTGTTGTCATCAGAGAAAATCGAGATGTGGGTCACTTATTAAGGTAAACTATTTTGGCCAGTAAACAGTAATTCCATTAGTGAAGAAAATTAATATTCTACCACACCAAACTAGTATTTTTTTATCATTTAAATTTCTGAAGGAAGCGAATGAAGGATGCATAATGTCCTTACTGTAGATTCTAATTTCACTAAAAAGAACTAGTATTTTTTTTAATGAATCTCTGTATTGTTTGAAGAATGAGTTATCTCCTGTACTCTAAATTCTCGTACTGTACGTTCACAAGGAAATGTTTCACACACACACACACACACACACTACCTAATAACAGTTTAAATATTACGGTCACTACCTACAGGATTTATTTTTACGTCACTTCATAACCTAAGCAAACCTAACCCAATATAAAATAACCTAGCCTTACCAAACCTAACCTAACCTAATCTAACCAAACCTAATCTAACCAAACCTAATCTAACCAAACCAAACCTAATCTAACCAAACCAAGCCTAAACTAATCAAACCCAACCAAGCCTTACCAAACCTAATCTAACCTAGCATAACCTAGCCTTACCAAACCTAGCAAACACTCCTTTCTGATAACAACAACAATATATGATTCGGATTTCGCCATGTAAAATTTGCTTCAGGAAAAACAACACAAACCACACGGACAGAATACAATAATAATAATAATAATACAAAAAAAAAAATTGGAGTGCCTGTAGATATATCCTCATCGTGACCGTGTAAGTCTTCAAGAGGATGGATGGAAAAGCGTTATCTACATACATTTTGCCTTTCAATATTTTATTTTATTTTTATTCCACACCAATGAGTAATTCAGTTGTCACCCATCCATCAACTCCGCTAGACAGTTCATTCATTAATTAAAGGGAGGTAGTTTTTTTTTCTTGTTGGTGACTAGGGAGGTCTCTGTTGATTCCTCCAAACTATGCCAGAGAACATAATTATCGCCTCTGTACTACTACAAGGGGATCTGTTTCATGGCATAGTTTGCAGGAATCACCGACCTTTCAATTCACCAACAAGAAAACCTCCCCTTAATCACAATAGTCACATGATTTAAAAAAAAAAAAAAAAAGGTATTTGATTTGAGTATGAATAAAGACCCACCCTCCAGAACGAAGATGGTGAAGGTGATGGAAAGGTGGGACAACTCAAACACACCATACGAAGAGGAAGGTGATAAAAAGGTGGGACAGTGAGCAGGAAAGAAATACAAGGAAATGAGGGACAGCAGTAGGACACCATACGAAGGTGATAAAAAGATGGGACAGAGAGTAGGTTGAAATGGGACAGCTGAAGCACACCATATAACGGTGATAGAAAAGTGGGACATGAAGCAAGACGGAAATAGAAGGAAAGAAGTGACAATAATTAAAAAAGGAGACCAAACAACCATTCGTGGACAACTTGACCCACAACACTCACAATACTTGCTTTTAATATATTGATTAGTATTGGAGTCTGGATGAAAACTAAACCGTGACAGTTTTTGTCAATTAATCTATATTTCGCCTTCAAACTTGAGGAATATTTGTGTATTTGCTTGAAGACCAGGAACCGACTTACGCGAAAACAAGGTTATCAGAGCAAAAGAGAGAGGACTCCCGGTTTACAAAGTCATAATTGTCACAAGAAAACTGTGCAGATAAAAAGCAGCTCTTGAGGTAAAAATAATAATAGGAGTTGTAGAAGCAAAAACGAATTATATAAATATACAGTAAACAGATTTAGATCGTCGGCTAAAAATAATATCAGTACACTCAAAATAGTACTATAGTAGAAGTAAGGTAGTATTCATTGCGTATAGTATAGGATTAAATAAAGGGGAGGGTACAGTTTTGTTTGGCATTTTTGGAGATACCGATTCCTCCAAACTCTTCCCAGCAACAGTCCATCATTATTTTTGTTAATCTGGTCCTGTTTCCTGGCATACTTTGGAGGAATCATGGCGCTCTACTGTACAATAAGCATACAGAGAGAGAGAGAGAGAGAGAGAGAGAGAGAGAGAGAGAGAGAGAAATATGAAGACACTAGTATACAGTATTCTAGCCACCACTTTCTCCCTCCTAGTTGCATGGACCGGTTTTGCTCTATGCATGGATAGTGGTACAGGGCAGAGAGGTAGAAGAGGCTTTGTTTACATGGTGGTCAGTGTCCTCTCATATTGTGGCTGGATATGTGTACTCAAGACTCGTTGGGAATGGGCCCAGAGACGTGTTGTGTGTATGTGGAGAGAGAGAGAATGAGAGACTGAGAGATAGAGAGAGAGAGAGCAAGGTAGGGACAGTTAGTGAGAGGGCATGGTAGGGACTATGTGAGAGAGAGAGAGAGAGAGAGAGAGAGAGAGAGAGAGAGAGAGAGAGAGAGAGAGAGAGAGAGAGAGAGAGAGAGAGAGAGATTGTGTGTGTGTGATTTACGATTTCCTTGTTCGTATGAGTGTTGTGTGTGTGTGTGGGTGTAGAAAGAGAGAGTTGCATGACTGAATGTGTTCTTTTGTCTCTTTGTTGCTACCCGTGCTATTATTCCTTTCATGCCCCCCCCCCTTCACCTCCCACACACCAACCGACCAACCTTCAAGTCGCAAATAGTGTACAGTCACTCAAATAACTCTGGGACCACTTCTCACGTGAAACATCTTGCCACCTCCGACGACTGCTAGTGACAATAGATTGACACAACACGAGCTACTGTGTTTGTTTTGGACATTATCTATCCCCAACGGCCTCATAGTTGTTTTATTTTATTGTTTATGTACTGTACACTCACCAACGAAAGTACTGTCGCCTCATCTAGCTCTTCTTAAAGGTTGATTGATATAAAGGATAATCATCGAACAATAATTAACATTCACCATACAACAGTAGTGCGAGTACAATATATTCTGGTGGCCAATTATATATAAACCTCTCTGGTGCTTCAGTCAGGTTTTTGTGGATACATGAGGGGGCAGACGAGGAGACAGCACTTTGGTTGGTTGTCTGGCTACACACCGAGTTCCCACCCTCTCCAGCCTCAGGAACCCTTGGCACAAATGTTTCTCGTTTTTCCGCGTTCATATTTTCCGCGTTCACAATTACCAGTCTATCCGGTTTAATGTGTGGGTGTTGTCTATATTACTCGTGTATCTTAATGACATTCATGATTTTGCTGCGCGACCTATTACGAAAGTGACTCTAAAAGAAGATGCATTAACTAGAAAAATGTGCAGAGTTTCACTGTAGTACGATATACTTTCCTATACTTTCTTTGACAACACCACACAGGCACATACACACATGTCCACAACCAAGAGTGAAAACACACACATCACCCAGTCTAATAAAACACTTCCAAGTCGTAAATATGACATGCAATGTGTATAAATTATCTTTCCCACGTCAATGACCTTTGTGTTTCGACGCCAGAAAATTGTTAACCAGTCAAGCAATATTCGTATAATTATCGTGTGAAAACTCAGAGTCGGCTAAAAACATCTATCTATTTATCTATCCATTCATCCATCCATCCATCCATCCATCCATCTATCTATCTATCTAAGGAATTCACTTAATACACGTAATTATCTGCATATATATATTTACAGTTCAATAAATAGTTAATAAAGTTAAATAAATAGATCTTTACATACAAACGATAACGGCATTCCCAATGAGCAAGTTGTGGTTTGTCGAGGATCCGAGAGTTTGGTGACTGTGATAGTGAAGGTGTTAGTTACTGAGGGTAGTGTTGGTGGGAGTTGATAATTTAAGGCACCCGGGAATGTAGTCTGAAAATTGGAGGAAAGTGAATCCTTCAAACATTGCCACGAAACACGACCTATAATGAATGTGCTTATTTCGTGGCATTGTCAGGAGGAATCAGAAGTCTCCAAGTCTCATACACGTTCACAGGGTCCTTAATTGTGTTTGTGTGTCATGAAGAAGGTAGTACTAACTAAAGTCACGTTACACTAGTACCAATATACAGTGGTTGTGGTAGGGGTGTTGTGGTAGGGGTGTTGTGGTAGGGGTGTTGTGGTAGGGGTGTTGTGGTAGGGGTGTTGTGGTAGGGGTGTTGTGGTAGGGGTGTTGTTGTGGTAGGGGTGTTGTGGTAGGGGTGTTGTGGATACTGTTAGGATCTACAAGACTAATAAGGGTATCAAGGTGGACCAAGATATACGAGGTGTTTTTTTCAGTACCGTTTGAGGGGCATATCAATCAGCCTGAAGAAGAAATATGTCTTATGCTAATCTGATTGTAATGGAAGGGAATATACACCGTAACTATAATTGGCATAACATAATAATAACTGGTTAGAAGGATTCATTTGAGTCACGGATGAATGGGTTCTTTGGGACCTTGAAGAACTCGTGGGACTCGAGTGAAACGGACTTCTCACGGGACCTCTCAAAGGACCTCGAGTCGAATCTCTCCAGTGACCTTTCATTGGTGTCACGGGAGAAGGGGGACCTGATCTCAAAGGACTCGTCGGAGAAGAATCGGTTTCTGAAGGGTTGTGCAGAGGCGGAGGCACGTGGTGTGAAGGAAGAGGAAGCACGTGGTCTGGTGGGAGAGGATGCACGTGGTGTGAAGGGGGAGGAAGCACGTGGTCTTGTGGGGGAGGAAGCACGTGGTCTGGTGGGAGAGGATGCACTTGGTCTGGCGGGAGAGGATGCACGTGGTCTAGCGGGAGAGGATGCACGTGGTCTGGCGGGGGCTGGAGTGCGTGTCCTGGTGGGGGCGGTGATGCGGGGGGTCTCGTGAGATTCAAAGGATATATCATAGCGAGCTTCACCATCGTAGTTGACATCAGCCACGAAGCCAGAGTCACCAGTCACGTAGTAATTGACGGTTTGGAGGCGACCGTCAGGCAGGTGGACAAAGTAGGACCCCTGGGTGTTGTCGCCATCACGGGTTTCCTCTTGGCCGAAGTTGTTGCCGGAGTCGCTGTCCCTCACGGCCCAGTCAAAGCCATAGTTGGCATCACTGATCACTGCAGACTTAATTAACACACAGGTAAAAAATTATGTAGGTGAAATAACAATAACATCATTCATAGTACTTTCTCTCTGAATTTATGCATTGGATTATTTCAGTATACTTGTGATAAAAACATCCAATAAGAATATAGCATTAGAAACCAAGCTTATAAAGTTGCTGATAACTAAGACAGTGTTGAAGATTCTGCCCTATGGTCTCCTTTGGTCAGTGGTGTGTGTGTGTGTAAATGTGTGTGCGTGTAAATATTTGTGAGTGTGGGTGTAATGTGTGGGTGTGGGTGTGTATATATGTGTGTGTGTAAATATTTGTGAGTGTGGGTGTAATGTGTGTGTGTAAATGTGTGTGCATGTGGGTGTGTATACATGTGGGTGTGAGTGTGTGTTCAGTGTAGACTCACCCTGGTGGAGGCATAAGGTTTGTCTGCCACGGCCACAGCAGCCATGGCCACCAACATCAACATCTGCAACACAATGCTCATTAGGATTTCATCAACCACAAACAGGTTTAGCTTCAGTCACATTGGTCAAAGTTCATAACTCACACATTTAATTTGGATAATATAAACAAATATTATAAATGGACATGAGCTTTTGACCGCGACTGTACAATGTATAGTTTACAAAAGATCGATTTATTTTCAGCACGAAGACGGTAAACAAATGCTAGTTATATTTTTTTTATAATTTTCATTCTTCTGTAAACAAACGATGCAAACGAGGGATTATTTCAAACAGGTAAACATTAAGTAGTTGAACCAATCGCAGAGGTTAGACTAAATAAATAAATAAATACTGCTTATAATACCGATAATATAATAGAGTCCTCGTTTACATAGGCTCATCAACATACTAAGTAAGGTCAGAGGTGGTAGAAAGCAACAAGCGGATTTGGGTGAGTTTAAATCGTTGCAAAGAAAATTGGAATATTGCCGAATGGTATGCAAGGCAGAAATATTGGGAACACGTCACGATAAATCACATGAGGGACAAAACAACAGTAAACAATAAACAGTAAACAATAAACAGTAAATCACACGAAAGACCAGTAATCAGTAAACAGTAAATCACATGAAGGACAAGAAAACTATATAATTATATCCTGGTATGCCACGAAGGTAAATAAATATGTAAATTGTATGCAGATTTAAAGTAAAATTAATTAATGGTGATATTTACCATAACAAAATAAATAAAATTACCCTATAATTAGTATACAAGACAACAAAACAACCGTGAAATGTATGGGTGGTAATTGAGCCTTCGTTGGGTGTTAAGGGGGTGTGGGAGTAGGGGACAGGCTTGGGGTGGGGTAGAAAGCCTGTCCCCTATTCCCGCACCCCCCACCCTCCTTCAAGCCTGTCCCCCTATTCCCGCACCCCCTTAAGGAACCCTGTGATGTAGAGAGGAAATTGTAGATATACGAGTCCTTCAAGTATTGCCACGAAACACACACATCTATACGGATGGAGCTTGTTTCGTGGCATGGTCTGGAGGAATCAGAAGCCTCCAAATTTCATCACGATTACAGGGTCCTTAAATACAATCATTACATCTTCTTCTTCTGTTGTGTGTGACGGTAAATTCCCTTGGTGTTTATGGGAGAAATGTTTTAACTACAGGACCAACGGAATGGTTTGTCCTACACCATATCCTAAATACAAAAAAAAATGTTCATACTCATAAATTCCGGTTTTTTGTTTTTATTTATGCAAGTAATGAATGAATTGATGAAGATGCAAGACTTAGCTAACTACAGGACGTTTACACTCAATAATAATAATAATAATAAGCTATATAAATACTAATTATTAATACTAAGCTAAATAACTGCTTCTCGATACACTGCATGTTTTTCTAGTGATGGTTAGTTATTCACTTGGTGCAGCTTTAAATTAGAGTAGATAGATGGCTAAATGCTATTACTTTACTTAGGGGGGAAATTTTGTGTTGGTAAATCTGGAGCAACTGAATCCTCCAAACTATTCCAAGCAACATATAACACCATTACTTTTTTGCTCTTCTGGTCCTGTTTCCTGGGATACTTTGGAGGAATCATGGCACTCCAATGTACCAAACAACAATTACCACCTTAAGTAATGTTCTCTCCATGTTCAGGGTTTTTCCTTGGCTGAACAATATCGTTTTCCGTGTGCCTCAAAAGCTTATAAAACCCGTCATCGAAACATGGAAAGGATAATTTTACAGGACCTCCGCCGATTTGTCTTCATGAGCTGTACAGTAGATACAATGTTATTATTAACTACCGAACCACCGAATTGGCTTGTTGAATGGTCGAGATGCCGGTACCACAGCACAGTATAATCACCTTGGAGTACATTGTTGTTGTTGTATTGTTGTTGTCGTCGTGGAGTAACGTGTGTGTGTGTCTCCTGAGTGACCACCACCCTGGCTTATATATATACACACACACATACACATACAGTAATGGCCAAGGGTGTGTGTGTGGTGGGGTCGAGTTTTTGCCCTTTCGTTTCCACCACCGGCCGGGTTCCAATAATAATAATAATGTAACTCCAGCCACAGTCCTGGGTGGGTATATGATGCTTCTTACTGGCCAAGGTCAAGGGAAACGGTTCATTGCACTCCAGTCCTGCTTCTGCCCTGCCCTGCCCTGCCCTGCCCTACTCCAGTCCTAGTCCTGCTCCTGCCCTGCCAAGCCCTGGACAGTCACAATATTCTCTAATGTTCTCCTGCATTTTCCAGTTAGTTGTTCTGTCACCCATTAGTTGTTTTGGCTTGTTTTCCTATTCGGTTGTGCTTTATCCTTTCCGTTCCGAGTTTGTCCTGGTGTTTTTTTGTTTTGTTTTATCCTGTCTTGCCCAGCTTGGTTTTGTCCTCTCTACTCCTGCACCGCCAAGCCTATTGTATCCTGTATTGTATTGTACTGTATCCCGTATTTTGTCCAGCATATTCCATTATTATTTCCCTCTTCCTCGTATACCTTGACATATCTTTAATTTACGAGTACTGTACTTTTCTTTGTCCTGCCATGCGTTGCTAATATTTCCTTGTTTTAGTTCAATCTCATCTTGCCCTAGTTTGAAATGCTCTGCTCAGTGTAATGTGATCCTCTCCTACTGTCGCTTTTCTGTAATTGTGTGCATCCTGTTTGATATTTGTTCTAACCCTCCATTCTCCTCCCTGTCTAATTTCCTCCCGTGTTTCTATTCTGCCAATTGTACCTAGTCAAATCTTGATCAAGTTAAAATTATCTACTCTGTTCTGTTGTGATCTGCCTTGTCCTTCCTTCGTCCTAGCCTGTTATATATATATATATATTTATATATTTCACCTTGCATGCCTTCTCCCCTTACCATGCAGTCTCATCCTATATACCCTGTCCTATCTTATCCTACTCAGTTGTGTTATCGTCCAGTCCTGCTTTCACCTATAATCTCCCTCTCCCTCTTCCTCTTCCTCCTCCTCCTCCTCTCCTCTCCTCTCCTCCTCCTCCTCCTCCTCCTCCTCCTCCTCTCCTCTCCACCAACCTCTGTCCTAGTCCTACAATAAAAATCCATGTCTGTTTTACACTCCTCGTCCTGCTTGACCACACACACCCACCCTGCCCTGACATACATCCCTACTCTATACCTCATCTATTCACTCCTGGGCCTACTCTCTCTCTCTTTCTCTCTCTCTCTCTCTCTCTCTCTCTGGTCCCAACTTGTTTACGAGTAGTTTGCTACATACTCCATTAATTCCCTAAGCATGCATTATTTATCTATTCCCAGTACGTGTGTATCTTTCCCTCTTTGCCCTATATTGCTGCCTTATATCAATTACCCATTTGCTACCTTATTCTGCACCACCACGTACACATATTATCCATCTAGCCTAAACCACCTTTGTCCTACACAGCCTACCTACCTATCCACGACCCTACCCCCTCCCTCCCGCTGACCTGTCCACCCAGTCCTGCCCTGCTTTCCCCGGCTTGCCTTGCCCTGCTCTCCCCTGCCATAAAAGCAATTCTTCTAGTCTTCTTATCTAGCTCGTCTTTCCCGACTCCCTCATTTTCCCCCTCCATGTTCTACTAGCAACTCTCTCTTTCACTCCTTGTCCTTACCTTGCTCTCTCTCTCTCTCTCTCTCTCTCTCTCTCTCTCTCTCTCTCTGCCGACCTATACTCCCATAATATATATCCACTTGTCAACTGCTTACCTACCTACCTACACCCAGCTCACCAGCCATCTTTTATTCCCCCGTCAGCAGCCTTTCCACCTAACTGATTATACATATCTATCCAAAACCCGTCCCTCCCCCATCTATACCTAATCATCTCTCCGTCTCATTCCATCTACCAGTCGACCAATTCATATGACCACATCATCTACCTGTTTAATTCTATCTGTCCCATCTATATCCACTTGCCATCTCTTCTTCCTTATCTGCTTGTCCCCAGTCTATCCAGTGAATTATATAACACCATTTGACCTCATGAGCTATTAATTAACACACATAACAGTAATGATTGACTCAAGTACACATTACCTAGACGTCCATCACATGAGCACTTAACACACATAACAGTAATGATCTACCCCAAATAGGCTACACATTAACAAGGCTTCTATGTTCAGTGTGCAATGTAGCTTAACCCTGCAACAATAACCAAGGAATAATAATATATAGTAACTGTGTAAAATTGCAGGCCTTTTCGAGAAGGGGTCATTGTGCAACATGTAATAATTGCAATAGCAGCATCAGCAACAGAGGTGGTAGTAGTGGTGGTGGTGGTAGTAGTAGTGGTAGTGGTGATGGTAGTAGTAGTAATGGGGGTGGTGATAATGGTAGTAGTAGTGGTAGTGGTGATAGTGGTAGTAGTAATGGTAGTGGTGAGTGTTAGTAGTAATCGTGGTGGTGGTGATAGTAGTGATGATAGTGGTGGTGGTGATGATAGAGGTGATAGTGATGATGGTGGTGGTGATGGTGGTGGTCAGTTTGGTGTAATTACGAGTGTCTTCAAATAGGGATCGAGTCTGCTGTAATAATTTTTTTTTTCGTCAACACTATAATATTTCATGAGTGTGTGTTTCTGTAATAGTCTAATATATAACTTTATTCCTCACTCTCTCTAACAATCTATTTATCTATATATCTATCTGTCTGTCTATGTCTGTATTTATGTATCTATCTGTCTGTCTTTTATCTATCTGCCTATGTCTTTTATCTGTACTTATCTATATATCTATGTACCGTACATATCTATCAACCTATCAATCTAACTATCTATCAGTCTATGTGTATGTATGCCTGTCTGTCTACCTGTCAGTATGTAAGTGTGTCTGTCTGTCTCTGTTTCCCATTTAGCCTACCTTGGTGTATGCAAATTAAGTGAAAATCTTGCGACGGTACCAATTACAAGACACCACCAGAGATAAGGCATAAGGTGGTTGGCATTAGAGAGAGAGAAAAAAAAAGAAAAAAAAAGAAAAAAAAAGAAAAAAAAGAAAAAAAAAAAAGAGAAAAGAAGAGAGAGGGAGAGAGGAGAAAATAAAACAAAAAGAGAGGGAGAAAATAAAATAAAGAGAGGGAGAGAAAAGAAAACAAAAAAAGAGAGGGAGAGAAAAGAAAACAAAAGAAGAGAGGGAGAAAGAGAAAAGAAAACAAAAAAAGAAAGAAAACGAAAAAAAAGAGAAAACAAAACAAAGGGAGAGAGAGAAAAAAAAAACTATTCCCTCCTCGGCCCATTATTTACCCTTTATATATTATGACTGACGACTCATTGTTGTTGTGTTATTGGTTTAGGTCCTCAAGACTTGTATTATTACTTTCGTTGTTGCTGTTGAAGAGAAAAGCAATCGTGACCTAACATGAGAATTTATATCTTAATGAGACACAAATTTATATCCTAATGAGACTATTTATATCCTAATGAGACTATTTATATCCTAACCAGACAATTTATATCCTAATGAGACAATTTATATCCTAATGAGACTATTTATATCCTAACGAGACACAAATTTATATCCTAATGAGACTATTTATAATCTACAATCGCCTATGAATAATTAGATATATCCAGACTAACAAGGCTATTTATATATAACAAGGACAAAAAATTGGGGTCCTGTGATCTTACTTTCACGATTTTCCAAGATATGAAGTTTTAATTTTGTTGAGAGTTTACGTGAATTGACAGGTAAACTATTTTGCTAGAAGTAAACAGTACGGTATTATCAACAAATCTGTTTCTGAAATGGTTAGACTATAGATATTATATTTTCGACTATAAAGCTCGTTAAAAAAAAAGTATATATAAAAAAAAACGAAATTGTCCTCTATAATAATGGTGATCAATGAATGAAAGTGAAATTGTATAAATACGTGTTCCCTCTCCTGAACACACGAACTTATTCAGAGTTACTAATAGGGGATCTGTTTCGTTATATAGTTTGGAGGACTCAGTAACCAACCATCTGCCAAAGAAAAAAAAAAGAGATGTTCCCCTTATATTAGATTATGTATCCAAGACTGAGGATAGCGTCATGTGGGTGTTACTCTCCTCACCGCATGACTGTATAATAAAATAATAAATATATCCTTACACAATAGTGGAATATTTCTTCTTACATAATAATTACGACCCTGCTTACATCAATATTATATACTGGAACTTTTGATGTCAGTATGTCAAAGTATAGGTGTATACTATAGCGAGCTAGCCCTGGCACATGCGAGAATAGTATGGATGAAATTTCCCAGCTAACTATATCAGAACTACATTTGCTGAAGGACAACCTTACAATGTGAAATAACTTTTACTTGGGTAGTTTATGGGTGAGACAGCCTCTGAATCTCGTAATCATATGCATAAAACTTTCCGCCTCAGTGGAGACGATACAAATTACCAGTGAAATTTAACACCCGCTCTCGTTGCGATTATGAAAGAAATCGGGTTTTCAGCACAAGATGAGGCGATCGCAAAATCTCCAGTATTCAAATAGCGCCCTGTGTCGCTATGTGGTGGTATATTATGATCCATGATTGGATATATCAACTAGTTATAAGCTTCACCTAAACTTTCAAATAAATAAACAAATTAACTTTCTAATGCATTTACACTAACACAAATTATCCTGAAATCTATAAGCTTCACCTAAACTTTCAAATAAATAAACAAATTCACTTTCTAATGCATTAACACAAATTATCCTGAATCTATGGAGTTGTGGAGATAAAAATGTTTTCCAAGGACCCCTATGCTAACTATTGGTGACTGTGGTAACTACTCGAACACTACATAAGTTTATATATAAAATGTCTTCATTCAGTGTCGCCAGTTTATTGCCAATTGACAAAATGGTATAGTATTTCTTATCTTGTCGACTATACATAAACACTGAACATTCCTTTCTATCCATTTTCTCTCTTCTGTCACACCTGGTTTTGTTTCCTCACATACCTCCACATCCGGTACGATATATTATATACTGAACAACCCTCTTTTCCATCCTTATATTCTCATTGTCACACCTGGTTTCGTTTCCTTACATACCTTCACATTAAATCCTATACATATGAATCATTATATCTGTTATTGACATGAGTCTTATAGTAACAGCTGATGGAATGGAGTGGAAAGTTGAGAGGCCTTCTTTTGTCCTCCAGAGGGCTAATTTCAAATGATGATGATGATAATTACGGAGCAATTACAGTATTGTTGTCTGGTAATCATAAACATGTATACTACAAAAGAGAGAATAAAGTTCTAGTGCCAGGCAATAAAAACAATATATGGCACTATTACACAGTGTAAAATAAAGGTATTGGGCAAGACCGAAGAATAAAGAGGAAAAATAAACGCTGAAAGAGAGTAATAAACAGACAACACGCCAGCTAGACTTAACCAAGACGGATATCATATCAAAAGAAACTACTGTAAAAGTAGTACGAACGTTCACTTTTATGTTGAATTAAAGACGAGTGGTAACAACAGAGTGGTACCACAATATGAAGGAAGGAAAGCATATGTGTATAATATTGTTCTACGGAGGTGTAATCAGTTGCTGTCATCTCCGGCAGCAAGGGTGTGAAATTAACTGAATAGATAATAAGAAAACTCCCTGCTTGGAACTCATGAAATTATTATGACCAACTCTATTTCTCAATTATGTCCCCACCGCAATTATCTACCTTATGTTATTAAACTGGTTACTAAGAGTTGCATTCACGAGTTCTGACAGTGCTCCTTTTCACAATAACTTTTATGGTTGCAGCTCAATTTACTCTGCAGTAAGGTACACTCCTAGAATATAATTGACTCACCAACTATTTAATACAACTTACTGTCCTCAGGTGCTGTGTGCGTTGGGGAGGGAGGGTCATGTTACACAATTATATTTAGGCTTCACCTACAGTAATGGTCACTAAACACGACAAAACTATGACTCATAACATTGGTACATATATAGTCTACACCACAGGTATATTGTTGTGTAAGTGTGGGTATTGAGAAAACTAGAGATATTCTATATTCGATAAAATGAATATAAATGCATAAGCATAAATGACCCTTCGATTCTCTCCGTCAATGAAATTCATGAAGAGGTTAACCCACGACCAGGTATCCATTGAGAATATGGATGCCTTCCAAAACAGGCACCTGTACATTAACTAGACTAGATCAGTTTTACTGCACGTTTGAAGGAAAAAGTAGCATTCGCTTCATAGATAAATATTATACCTAACTTGTTACCCCACATGATGAAAATTACTATTATAGATTAAATTATAAAGGGTAAGAAAGAAGAATGTGCTAGACCACAAGGTACGAGAGAAAAGGGACAACAAACACTAAGTAAAAGAAAGCAAAGATTGTCCACATCTGGCCAGGCACTAACCCTTGACGCGGTAATAACTATAATATAACTATCACCATAATCTTTATAGTTTATATACGATGCACAGCAGAGTTTATGAACTTCTCTTCATGGGTACGCTTTCTAATCCTTACTTATTGGAGTGGGTTTATAACAATAGCACCTTGTAAATTATCTATTATATTTTTAATCGTGAAGTACATCCCACTTGTTGTTGTTGTTCTATTGTAAAGCTTGTGATCCATAATTCCTATATTTTTCTACATCTTTATTCTGGTGCACAAAAGGTTGAATAAACTTATTGTGTCATGTGGGGCTCTTAGATCGAGAAATATTTGTAGGTAACTGTATCACACGTAACTTACTCCCCACCCTCGAGAACAGTTCACAAAAGTTCAAGTTCAGAGTTACATAAGTTGTGTTACGTTGTATACCGTTACGTGAGTTGGTGACCCTATGAGCCATTATGAAACTGAGTTGAAATGCTGGTGAGAAAGTTTACCGTGTTTATCTCTTTGCAGACGAAATATAAATACATAATGTTGTGAGATAATGTATAGTGGTACAACTGTGTAAATGGGTAACACAGTGGCTATTACAGTATACACCATACAGTATATACACCATCATTCACAATACATCATACGGTTCACTATAAGATCCAGCCTCTCTACAAAGGGCAGAGTTACAGCCAGAAAATCCTCACCCATGTTGCCTGTAAAAGTAGATGAAGACGTGAGATGGGTGTGTGGAGGAACTTGTGGAAATTGTGTTGGTGTTGGTAATGATCTGTATGCACCTGAGCTACACTTTAGCTATTTAGGTCATATAGGCTAGCTAGTATTTGTGAAAGACATGAAAGGGTGTAAGATACAGTACAACCTGTCCGTATATAAAGTACTTAATTAATACACTACACAGGTCACATTTCCCATTGAGGTTACAGAAAGGTACAGTCCCTTCCCACAATGTTTGAGGGTGATGATGAAATTTGAACAGGTGTTGCAATCACTATTTCTAACTCTGTCCCGCCAAGAAGACTATACTTGGTGAGAAAAGCTCTGTACCGTACTGTATACACCTCATGGGAAGGGATAGAGAAGAGGCACAGCAAACACAAAGTTAAGAGAAGAAAAGGAGAGGAAAGGAGAGACAGCTGAAGAGAAGGAATGGAGAGACAGTTGAAGAGAAGGAATGGAGAGACAGTTGAAGAGAAAGAAGAGAATACCTTGTGTCTGAAGGGGCACCAAAACCCTTATTGCATTACCCACATTTTAGGAGACCCAATTCTTCCAAAAATTAAAAGCATGCAAGTCACAGCAGTAGACATGACACTAAACTCCAATAAAAGAAAATGCAAAGCTCAACAGAAACGGTGTACTCAACATACCTTCTCTATTATCATAAGGTTCATTCCTTCTGTTAGTTAGTTTGTCATAAAGTTTTAGTCACGGTACATACATTATGGCTACCAAACTGGAATGTTTCGTATATCATAATAGGCATATTTTGGTGACGTGTGTCATTACAAGGAACTGATGCATTTGAAATATATAAGTTGTACGGCAGCAATTTATACATCACGAATGGATATCTTAAACAAATGTACGAAATACAGCCTATTCAATCCTCCCAGAATTCCCTGACTTCAAACAAGTTGCACACAAAATGAGTGTTTCACTACTGCATAACACACTTACATACTCATACACATGTTCTTTCTGTACCGCACACAAAAATATTCATGCAACATATGACCGAAATATAGTGCATGCAATATAGATCAAATATCTTAAAACAGAAAATAACATACTGTACTGTATATCCATAAAAAAAAATTCATATCCCCATTTCATATTTTCGGATAACAAAATACATTAAATATCTGATAATTTCATAAAATAATCAAATCACACAGCACACAAAATATAAATTTGCATTGTATTACTGTATTGAAAGTGCTCCACATAGATATAATATACTGTGTATCCAATAGATATAATAAACATATCTATTGTACACACTGTACTGTAAAGTACTAGAAAAAAGTCAAAATGCTGAAACCAATACTAAATTCATGTAAAATTTGGGATGTATCTTGAATACTAATATTGAAGTACAGTATTAGAGATACTGTACTTGCTTATTCCTCTAAACAAAAATCAATATGAATTGACTTACCATTTTAGATATGTAATTAAAATTTACCCATCACATATACCAGTCCTGGCAATCACAGGTTAAGCATGCACCTAGGTTACATGCAGAATTAATATTTCAAAACTAATAATACACTAATATAATGTATACACTCATTAACTTCTCTACATTTCAACTCTACACATGCAGACTTTAAATGTTTACAACTACTGTATAAAGCATAGCTACACAATTAACAAAAAAAAGCCCAAAATATTTAAAACAAGGAAGTACAGTACATTGTGTAATATACTAGAAAATAAAGAGTTAAAATTCATTGGTACTTTTATTCATATTATCAAAATAATACATACTACACTACTATATATAATCATTACTATGGTACCTAAACAATACAAACTACACTACATTATACACTACTGTACTACAGTACTGTACCATCCTTGGGAGGAAGGAAGACACCACTCAAAAAACTAACGAATAGATAGATGGACGAACTAAGCATATATAGTATTTCCAAAAAATATGATATTTGGAAATTCAGATATACTGTACCAGACACAACTAAAACTACTTTCTACATTCTCCATATTATTCCAACAGTAGATGAAAATTTCATACAGTAACTATTTATAGCAAATACAGTCTACTGAAAAGAAAATATACCCAAAACAATAACTAACACATTGCTGAGAAGTAACAAAAGTTGAAAAGAGTCCCTTCTACATCTCTCCCCATCAAGGAATTACTAAATGTCCACTCATACCATTGTCTCACATGGGTCTTTATATTCACCAAACAGATGCAAAATCCAATCAGGTGACAGCCTTACAGATGCTGGCCGGTGTCCTGACAGCAGACTCATACCATGCCTCGAGATCTGATAAAGGGATAAATACAAATTTTCATCAGTACAGTACCTATAATTGAAAGTGTTAACACAACCCTGCTAGACAGGTTTCCCCAGAAGAGCGGGAAATCTGGCCACCCGGACTGGGCTACCGAAGCACATCCTAGGGAAATGGGACCAGAGCTTAATGGACCAGGGAGTCTGGGGGCCTCCAACCACCAGGGAGATTGGAGAGAAAGTCTTTGATACCACAGCTAGTGATGTGGGCCCAAGTCCACGTTACCACATGAGCTAAAAGTAGGGCCGTACCTTCCATGAGACCAGCCCTGAAGGGACCATAAGTGAGAGGGAGTTTACACTGCTGCATACAAAGGGAAGGATGACTAATTTTCAGAGAATAAAGTTAGCCCCCCTGGGCAGCTAATACTGTAGTAACATAGTACTATACAGTACATGATAAAATATAAAGTTAAAATAGGTTATAAGTTTCATTTATAAGATGCAGTAGGGTACATGAAATACCATCCTTTTTTACATAGTGCCATGCCATTTCAATACTGTCAGAAAACACCTTAGCAAAAGTTGCAAAATCAAATTCTGAAAAATTAAAACATTAAATATACTGTACACTACTCTTTCTACTGCAGCAATACAAACATATCAATGTCAGTTATATGTTTATCAGGTTAATTAAATATAATATACAATATCAAAATGTAAAGGTCACATGCTCAATTACACACATAAATCACCAACCATTATACAGAACTGTACTAGATAAATCCTCTTAAATCATTAGAAAATACTTCTTTACTAAAACGCTCTAAGTTAATTTACGATATATATACAAGATTACTAAACTCCTCAATAACATAAAGAATAAAATACTACTTAACCCAGTTACACATGTGCGAATAAGCACCCAACACCATCACGATTAACGGAAATATTGGAAAAAGCTTATTTGGGTAGTTCAGAGGCGATTCGGGCGGTTCACCGGCAGTTCGGGTCGCGTCTTTTCCTGGCGCCCCTCCCAACTTTTCGTGGCACAACCAGATTAAAAATAAGGCGCAGGTGCACCATAGGTACACGTGCAACTATCGTAGGTACAGATACAACATCCCATCGACCTTCCCACGGACATTCTTGTTCACAGCCGGCAAGACAACTGTTGCGAAACCCCCCAACCTTTCCACGACCTTGGGAAACCGTGGATTGAACGCCAGTGAATCCCTGGTGTGTCCGGAATATACCAGCGTTATAAACATTCGTATACAATGTAAAAAATGTGCATACTCTTGTGTCTGGAATAGAATAGAGATAAATTGCTGGTAAGTCATAAAGGTGTTGCCGGTTTACCTACGGCAAAGTAGTGGAGCATCCGTGGGGATTTTAAGACTGATGGTATGGACCGCCAGTGTACCCCAGGGACACCGATGACTTTCCTACGGCCTGCCGAGGGGTGCATCACCGAGCATGCCCAGGTACACCTGCGGCATCCTGCAGAAACACCACCAGCCAAAAAAAAGATAAAATGACCGTTACAAATTAGTCGCAGCGATTGATAAAAAAAACTAAAATTTGACTGCCATTTCGCATACTCAAGATGGCATCAGGAGCTTATTCGCGGATATGTAAACAGGGCTTAACTAATACCAGACAACCATAAATTATTCATAGGTACCGTACCTGCAAATAGACAATGGGATAAACAACCGATATATGGCATAGTTAGCAATTAAATAACGAAGAGGCTCATAACAATTACCGCAGGCCTATATCACTAAAATACTTACCATTATGATAAAGATAAATCCGGCATATAAGATAAAAATAGCATGAGAACTGAAAAGGAAAACTCCAAATCAATTACTCCAATATAAAATGTACACACTAGCATAATTTTTACCCCCCTCCCAAAAAGAGAAACACTTCATAAACAATCATAAATCTGTATTAATTATAAAATATCACTCGTCCGGCCATTACAGTACTGCTGGGCACATGTACTATATTCTTATTTTGGTTATTTTCTTACTTCTTACCTTCAGTCATCGTGTTATTGGAGTTCTATGGGTCCTACATACACTCCTGAGTCCTCCTGTAGCCTTTAAAAAGTTTCTGGACGGTGGACCCCCAAAAAATAATTAAAACACGAGGTAGGAATATAGTTTGACAGGAGGACAAGATGTCGTCGTCTTCATCTTCTGTAAAATTAATGTCAATATACCTTGTGAATAATGTGAGATATTGTGATAAAATAATGGATTAGTTAATAATTTCTAGATGCTTGGTAAGAGTTTATACATATTTTTTGTAACATTAATGTAACTATATTTTTCTGTATGATATGTTTTGTATATTTTTATTGGTAGCAATGTCTTCTAAAAACTCTGTTGACTTTAGAAAGGATGCTGAAACCCGCTGGAAATTAAAATCCCCTACGGCTCTACTTCAATATAAACTATATATTGAATTAAAGCTTTACCTATTATATCATCCTTTATTGTCATCATATATCGTCAAAATTTTACAGTATATTATGGTTGGTATAAAAAAGGGAAAATTATGATAAACTAATGATTGGGTTTCACGAAAATGATGATGTTTGGTGCGTGCGTGTGTGCCCTTTGAAATATGAAGAAATAATTATAAATACCCATCATATAAACCCATCACCACCGAGTATAATATTTCCATTCTCACCACATACTATTATTATTATTATTATTATTATTATTATTATTATTACATCTGTTGGTCAGGTTCTTTCATGCAGTGTAGTCGTCCTCCCTTTCTCTTCCATGCATGTAGCTTAGGTCGTCTGGCTGAATGAATAACTTTAATATTCTATCACCCCAAGGCACGCACGTTCAGATGAAATTATCCATCAGACATTCACCATTATTAATAGTATTATCTTCAGCATTGTTATTATCATTGTTACTATTATTATTATTATTATAATTATAATTACTAGTATAATAATACTCTAAGAATAATGTTGATCACAATTATGACAATTATCAAAGTGTATGTTACAGGAAACTCTCTCTCCCTGACGTGTATGTGTGTCCAGCCAGCCAGCCGTCCCTGCCCTATAAAGTAGCTTGCTAGCCACAAGAAAACCAGACGGGCGTGGCTCCAGGCCCTCCCTAGCTTCGAACTGGGCCACTTGCAGCCACCGGTCCCGCTGCTGCTGCTGTCCCGTGTCAAGGGCTACAACTACTAGGACTACTGAGTGTTGTTATTGTCTGCCTGGGACTGACTGGACAACATGACTAGATGCCCCTGAGAGGAGTAGGAGGAGGAGGACTGAGATAACAACTTCTTATAGGTGGTGGTGGTGGTGGTGGTGGTGTGGGTGCCTTCAGAAGACACAAGTTTAGCCAGTCAGTGTTGTCCTGGCAGGCTGGCAGTGAGGAGGGTAAGACTGAGTGAGTGCTTATTGTTAGTTCGTGTTACTCGTTGCATAAGATGGTATATTATGGCTACTCATATTTAGCTGGTGTGTGTGTGTGTGTGTAAGATGGTATACGCCCCTCATATTCACCACTTTGTGCGTATGTGTGTGTTATATTCAGCTCTTTGTGTGTGTGTGTGTGAGTGTATGTGTAAGAATTAGTGCCTGTGATTATGTTTGCAAGGATAATTTGTTTTGTATCCTAGACATCTTGTATTGTGGTTACGAAGATGTTGAATTTGACTATATACACACAACATCTTTCAACAGAAGGAGAAAGAAGAGAAAGATAAACTAAATGGAGCAGTGTGGAGACAGAGGCAGATATGTAAGTATGGTAAGTAGATGGTAGGTAGGTAGGTAGACTGGTAGGTGGGTAGGTAGATGGGTAGGTAGGGATGTAGGAAGAGTGGTGGGGGAGTAGATTGGTAGGTGGGTTGGTAGATTGGTAGGTAGGAAGGTAAGTGGATTGGTAGGTAGGTATGTAGGTATGTGAGTAGGGAGATATACGTGAGTAATTAGAGAGGTATGTAGGGAATTAGGTAGTTAGGTAGGTAGGTGGGTAGGTAGGGAGGTAGGTAGGTGGTTAGGTAGGTAGGTAGGTAGGTAAGTAGGGAGGTAGGTAGGTAGGGAGGTGGGTAGGTAGGTATGTAGGTAGATGTATAGATAGGTGTGTAGGTACCTAGGTAGGTAGGTGGGTAGGTATAGGGTCAGTGGGTACATTAACATCAAGGTCAGAGGAGAGGAAATATTTGGACCCCATCTCAACACACAACATTATATCCTCAGCACACACACACACACACACACACACACACACACAGCATTTTATCCTCCACACACACACACACACACACACACACAGCATTTAATCCTCCTCACATACACACACAACATTTTATTCTCAACCTTCTTCCCTACTTTTTCAATCACTTCTGTAACCTTTCTACCGTGACAGCTGCTATTTATCATCATCATCATCATTATTATTATCATCATCATTATTATCATCATCATCATTATTATCATCATTATTATCATCATCATTATTATCATCATCATCATTATTATCATCATTATCATCATCATAATTATTATCATCATCATCATTATTATCATCATTATTATCATCATCATTATTATCATCATCATCATCATTATCATCATTATCATCATCATTATTATCATCATCATCATTATTATCATCATTATTATCATCATCATTATTATCATTATCATCATCATCATTATTATCATCATTATTATCATCATAATTATTATCATCATCATTATTATCATCATCAGAAACAGAGATATAATGCAACAACATGTATCAATAGAGTAAAGTATAGCATGTTTCATTCTATTGCATAGGTATTACATCAATGAGGGATCTATTTCATGGTATATTTTGGAGGAATCACTATACTGTACTCCAATTTACACCCCCCCCCTAAAAAATAAATAATAATAATAATAATAATAATAATCTCCCCTTAATTTATTTTACAGCTCATTGAAGTTTAGTTTTAAATGCCATGGAGTTAATAAGGCAAAAAACAAAACAAACATTTTTTTTCTTATCGCATGAAAACTAGCCTATTTTTTATTTTATAGTTTTTTATTATTTCCCTCAGATAAAGCATAGTGAAGTAGAATTTATTTACTTATAACATAGTATACCTTGAAATCTAAGTGAAAGAGAATGGTATAAAAACAAAAACACGTGTGTAATAATAATAATAATAATAATAATAATAATAATAATAATAATAATAATAACAATTAACAATAATAATAATAATAATAATAATAATAATAATAATAATAATAACAATAATAATAACAATAACAACAATAATAATAATAATAATAATAATAATAATAACAACAACAACAACAATAACAAACTGAGGAGACATCGTACAATAAACTGATCTGATTTGATAAAGACCCTGTGATCGTGTATGAGAGAAACTGTATGATTCTAAATGTGTGGTCGGTGTATGTGTGTGTAAATGTATTGACGGTGTGTGTATGTGTGTGTGTAGGAGTTGGAACCGGTTGACCTTGGTAGAGAGAGAGAGAGAGAGAGGTGGGGGCGGGGAGGGCAGAAGTAAATCGGGTTCAGAAGAAATGAAAGATAATTGAGTTTAGGCTGAATGGAGGGTCTCTCTCTCTCTCTCTCTCTCTCT